>JAAEAF010010533.1:0-46541 GCA_011037195.1 Triatoma infestans
GAAGACGATAACGCACTGGCACTGACGCACACGTCTTGCGTTAATTTTAAAAAATAATCCAAAAACAATGAAAAGGAAGCGAACAAAATGGTGTAAAGATTGGTTATTGAAAAGGAAAAATTACAGTCATATCTATTTAATGAATGAATGTTTAATGAATTTTTGTGTACTAACTAACGTTCTCCCCTAGGCAGAAACTGGAAATTCACTAGCGCGGATTGTGCAGGCGGCCGGAGGGCACGGCCACTTTCACCGTACGGTCTAAACTCGAAAGAATTGATTTTCGATTTTGCTCCGGCCGCCTGTGCAGGCTCAAAAACCTCACATCAGGTCTATTCCCACACATGCTCCTGTTTGCCGTGCTGTATACCATACAATTTTACCGTACTGTAGACCGTAGCGTGTATGGGCCGGCTTAACTTACTAACAAACTTTTAATCTACAAAGTCATACTTAAACCAATTTGGGCTTACGGCGCCGAACTGTGGGGTTCAACAAACGATCTAATTATAATCGTATCCAAACACTCCAATCCAAAATCCTCCGCAAAATCGTTTCAGCTCCTTTCTTTGTCTCCAATCATACAATCCACACAGACTTAAATATACCATACGTCCGTCAAGAAATTCTATTCCTTTACAACAAATTTCACAACAATTTATCCTCTCACGTCAATCCTCTGGTACGTGAACTTGCATCCCTAACTAACCCTATAAATTCAACAAGAAGACTAAAACGTCAGTGGCCTCGTGCGATCTACTTATTGAATAAATCGGAGTTTCACTATTGAGTGACTTCTCCGCTCCTGTTTCTATGAATTGTCCATAATCAACAAATTTTCTCTTGCTAAGCTTTATAACAGGTGTAAATATAATAATAATAATAATAAAAAAAATTTATAAGATAAAGAATCATCCTATTTTAGATAAACATATTCAAATTAAATATCTTGAAAAATCGAAAGTATATCTTGATATTGATTAATTATAACTTTTAATTTTTTGAGCCATTAATATTGTGCAAATTATCGAAAACTGGACTGTTAACAACATCTGGTTTTATGTGTTTGTATCGTAAGAAAGTCTATCATATTATATTGGTTAATTTGAGAGTAAATAATTTGAAATTTGGTATTGCTTTTAATACTATTCATTTTACATGGTATGATGAAGTTAATGTTAAGAGATAAAAAAAAATATTCCTTGCATAAGCAAAGTGTCCTTAATTATCCGCTGAGGTCTGGTCAGGTGTTGGTAAATGATTGCACTGCCTTCTTCTTCTTCTTAAAGCCGTGTGCAATTAGTAAAAAGGTTGTTTTTTTTAAATAGGCGGCCATGACAGTTCTTTCTTACGTTACTAATGTCATTTTTCTTTCTATTTAATTCTTTAATTAAATATGGTGAAATAATTATCTATATAAGTATTCAAATGTGTTCTTTTATTGTGTCTTATATAATTAAAGTAAAGTAAAAAGTAAAGTATTGCCTATTTTTTCAGGCGGGCTTAACGTCCAACCACCAAATTAGGTGTCGTGGACGGGGGCGGAAGCACCTACTTTACTATTAACATTTTTTAAACAAATATAAAATTTAGTTATACGCTGGACTCGAACTGGGGTCCTTCCACTTACAAGTCCATGCTCATAACCAATACACCAACACCCGCCCCTCTTATATAATTATTTTTTTTATATATATATTTAATTTGCGATATATGTAACCAGCTGATGATCTAGCCTAGTCCCTTAACAGAAATGTTTTTAATTAATTTTTACTTTATTTAAGAAATGTCTTTAATTTACTAACTTGATGTAATTTAATGGAACTCAGCAGGATTATTGTGTCCTTACAGAAAGATTTCATTAATTGTTTTCTTCAATGGAGTCCGATGAATTATGTGAATATATGATTATTGGAATTTTTGTTCAGAAGAATTTTACATTTTTGTTGCTATACAATATGTATTTGTTATTTTTTGTAGCAGTGATTATCTCTTAATATAAGATGAAATCAAATTCCCTCAAAAACCTGCATCATTCCATGGTAAATTTATTGTTCATTAACGCGGTTTATATATATACAAATGTATCTATGATTTTTATCCGTCGTAGCATGCTTCATTATTTTGTTTCTGACCGGTTTCGGATTTTCATCCATCGACAGTGTAAGGTTTTCCATTAATTTGTTTAGAGAGATGACTTCAACAATATATGTTTATATAACAAACGACACTGATTGTTGTGGTTGGTTCTGCAGAGCTGGAAAGCATCAGAGATATTGAGTGAATAAACTAAATTTGCTCGTGCAAATCTATGTTATCACACTGTTTGACAAACGCATCCTGAAGATGGGCGAACGCCCGAAACCGGTTGATGACCACAAAAAGAAGCAGGCTATCACGGAAAATATCTCTGAGACACTGATTGTTCTACATCAGATTTGGCGGTGGTGGGTGGAGACAGCTAGTAAATTAATTAAATATTTTTGGTAAAGAAACAGTAATGTGCATGTTCTATATTTAAACCTAAGGTGATTGACCCGTGTTAAAGATAGGTCATGGTTCTCTGACCACCCTTAATATTTTGTATCGTGTGTCTGGTGCAGTTTTATTGATTACTTGACTACCTCTTTACCTAGTCAACCGGATCCAATGTAATCATCTACTGAAGGAATTTCCTTAACTGATTTTTTTATTTTTTTTTTAAAGTAGGATAAACTCTAAATTTGGTGGAAAACATTATGTTTTTTTTATGATAATAATAATAAATAGTAATAATAATAATAATAATAAAAATAAAGAATCCTTTTAATGATTACATAAAAAAGTTTCTACATAAGTGGTATTAAAAAAGTTTTAGTTTAACCTTAAAACTCTTTATTGTTTTTGTATGTTGGAAGTTGATGCTTACGTGCATATAACTAGGCCACAGAAAATATACGTACATAACTTTATTGTGTCCGGTTATTTTACAAATATAAGGATTTATATCATTATAACATTTTTAAAAATAACTCAAAAAAATATTTAATTTCAGTAACTTATAAGAAATGAAGTATTAGTTATATTAATTTATTACTTTTTATTAGATTTAAAAAAAAAATCTGGTGTGAAACACTGTCACACGACTTTCTCTTATCCAGTTCTCAAAATTATAATTGACAAATGTTTATAGTTTGTGTACCAAAATTTAATGAAATTCGTCGAAAAGAAAAAACTGCAGTAAAAGTGCACTACCGGTTAACTAATTTCCTTGAAACTCTGAATTTTGGCCATCCATTTATTTCTAATTAATTTTGTTTGGATGATAGAATTGTATAATCAACTATGATAGCATTTTAGAGAAAAACATAACCCCACCCTTCCCCTAAAAGTGGCATTGAATGAATTTTCCTAGAGAAATGTTTTAAATAAAAGTTGTAGACCTTTGTATGTTTAGTTTGTATACGATGTTTCAAGAAAATTGTCGGTGCCATTTTTGAGAAAAACGCGAAAAAGTTAAAAAGAAACAACAAGTAAAGTGGTACTTCCGGTTGAGGAATTTTGGTAGATGACCCACTTGGTGAGGAATTTTGGTCAGATGCCATGGTAATACCTAAACAGTATATCAACTTTCAACGGTTTTGCGTTTTTGAGCTACTATGGTGTTCACAACACACACACACACACACATACACACACACCATTTGATGAAAACCACTTTTTTGTACTCAGAGGACCTCAAAACGGATATTTCCCGGTGAAAACTCGATATCGAAAATTGGACACGATTACAATACTTCCTGTTACTAGGAGTAAGAGGAAGTAAAAAGTGTGGTGTGAAACACTCACGTGACTTTCTCTTATTGCAACTTACACAGTTATAAATGGCAAATTATCATTACAATAATTGTTACTAGATTTTAGTTGTTGTCTTCAATGATATAGCTATCAGTAGCTGAATCTAAACTTAATAAAACCACTTTTCCTTTGTATGAACTTTCACGATGATAGCTTTCCGTATATGTATATATGTATTTAATGTACACCATACTTAATGAAATCCATCAGTATTTTAATGGATAAAATGACGGAAAACAAATAAAAAAAACATACTTTCGGTCAACTGATAATTTTTCAAATTCGTAATTTTGACAATTCTGATTAATATTATTTATATGATGGAATCATTATAAACTTTTTTTTTATTTACAATCAAAATATAAGGACCAGCTGACTGGAGCTTTACACATAGTGGTAAACAGAAAAAAAAAAAAAATTAGAGGTCTTGATAAAGTCGGGGTTTCAGCCTTCTTGACGAGGTAGGCTCGCCTATGTGGTAGTGTGATGTTGTTGGTAATGTGTTAAGTGTTAAGAAGAAGCTGTCTGTTAATTTGGTATGTGTGTGTGTGTGTATGTCTGCAATATCGAGTTCTCTATGTATTTGGGTGTTCCTGATAAACCAGGGTGCGTTTAGTGCTGTTCGTAGAACTTTATTCTGAAATGTCTGTAATCGTTTCGTCAGTATGTTGCTTGCTGTGATCCAGACTGGGTAGGCATATGTCGGGAGAGGTCTGAGAAGCGTTTTATACAGTAGTGTGGTGCAGGAGTGTTTGAGTGGTGTGTTTCTGTTAATGAGTGGGTAGAGCTGTTTCAGTCGGGCATATGCTTGCTGTAGTTTAGTGTTGATGTGTAGTCTCCAGGTGAGTCTTGTGTCCAGGATCACGCCGAGATAGCGCACTCCTTGGTCTTTTTGTTTCCAAGGGACTTCTTGGTTGTTGATATGCAGAATACGAAGGTTCTCATTCCGAAACCGTCGCAGAGCGAAGATTTTTGCTTCAGTTTTGGAAACGTTTAGCTTTAGTTTCCATCGGTGGAACCAATTTGATATTGTATCTAAGGACGTCTGTAAGTCAGTGATGCTTCTGTTTAAGTCTGTGTTGGAAGAAGCTAGCATGGTGTCGTCTGCGTATGTGGCTAGTGTCGTTGAAGGAGGTTCAGGTATGTCAGAGCAGTAGAGGTTGAAAAGTATAGGGCTCATAATTGCCCCCTGTGGTAGTCCAGCGAGAATTCGTCGTCTAGTACTGTATGTGCTGTTGAGTCTTACTTGGAAGGTCCTGTCTTGTAGAAAGGATCCAAATGTGAGTAATGTAATCAGGTGCGTTTGTGTTTCTAAGTTTGTAGAGTAGTCCAGAGTGCCAAACTGTGTCAAATGCGGCTGCTACGGCTAGAAAGACAGCTGCCGTGTATTTTCTGTCCTCAATGTTTTGTACAATGTGTTCTGTGATTCTTTTAAGTTGATGTACTGGAGAATGTCTTGGTCTAAATCCGAACTGATGAGGTGGAATTGTGTTTGTGTCTGTCAAGTGTTGTAAGAGTCTTTTGTAGATTAGTTTTTCTAGTATTTTAGAGAGGGAGCTTAAGAGGCTTATTGGGCGATAGCTGTTAGGGTCAGATTTTGGCTTTCCAGGTTTGTGAAAAACTACCACTATCGAGTTCTTCCACTTTTTGGGAAAGTATCCTAATCGCAGGCAAGCGTTGAAGGTACTTGTTAGGAAGGAGATACCTTTTCGAGGCAGATTTTTTAGTACAGTATTTGGGATTAGGTCGTCTCCGGGAGCCTTTTTATTGTGAAGTACTTTGATTATGGAGGATATTTCAGATGGTGAAGTAAAAGAGATAGGAAGTCCTGCTGTGAGGGGAAGTTGTTGCAGTTCGCTGTTGACGTAGTCGTCAATGTCCTGGTCTGTCTGGTCAGTTAGTGTGAATTTATTTTCAAGATGAGTCGCTAGTACCTCGCATTTTTCTTCATCGCTTGTTGCTAGGGTATTGCCTGTTTGCAGTGGAGGGATCTGTGTATGTTCATTATAAACTAAAATAGCACTTTAGAGAAAAATATAACCCTCCTCCAATCCTTCCCTAAAAGCCTCTTAAATCAATTTTTCCCTGAGAAATGTTTTTTTTCTCAAAAGTTCTTTATATTATATATAGCGCTGATATTCCAAAGTTAAAGAAAAAAAAAAAAATCATTGGAGCCTTTTTTCAAGAAAATTTCAAAAACCTTACAAAATCCATTCAGTAAAGTAGTATTTCGGTTGAGGAATTTTTGACAGATAACTTTCTGTTGTTATAGATTCCATTGTCATACCCAAACGGAATGCCAAAATTTGATATTTCTGCGATTTTGCATTTTTGAGCTCTGCTATTCATATATATACTAGCTAAACCCGGCCACGCTTCGCTGAGGCACAGTCTGATATTAGGGAAGTAAATAGAAGTATGACAGTTAACATAGATCCAGCAAGAAAACACATCATTCAATTTAATACCCTACTTTGCGTTGCTGTAGACTGAAAGGAAAGAAAGAAAAAATGTTTTTAACTTAAAAGTCTTTTTTTATTGTAAAGCTAGTGAATGGACTACATTTTTTTTTTGTCCGTTTTCTGCATAAACATAAAGATCAAGTGGTGACATATAATTGCCCATGAGAGAAGCATTCGTTTTCTAAATTCAAACCGCACACTTGCAAAGATTGTCCTTATGCTTTATCTATAGTCATAGCGAACGCAAGGCGTATTGGAAATTGAAGTCGTTTGAACTCGAATGCCATATCTGTCGGAATGAGTGGTATTCGTGGAAGTCGTACGTCTTCATCTTTATGAGGTCCAATGAGAATTGTTGCTTCAATTAGATTATTCAACAATGATTTAACTACTGTCGTGTAACATTGCATAACTTTGGCTGATTGATGTTTCGTAGTAATATAATTGGCACTCAATTTTCAAATTTAGAATGTGTGGCGGTAATCCGGGAACATCGAGTGAATTAAGAAGTTCCGTTGGAAAATTCACAACTTCACTTTGGTCCATCACGGAGTGTAAATGGATTTGTATGTCACTGTTTCATCTGCGATTCTTTTTAGAATGACATTTTTAGATATATAAGTAGTTGAGAAAGAGGTTCAGAGAGAGCGCTACGATCTTAACGCGTCTGAGTCTGTCTATTTCTGCCAACCTCGTGAAACGCTCGAAATTTCCCGTTTCCGTAGGAACTTCGGAGTAAAAAGTATATATAAACACTCTTATATAGAGCTGCCACGTTGTGTAAAAATTTCAAGTCACTCCATCGATTACTTTTCGAGTTTTGCGGCCACAAACATACGGATGTTGAATTTTTATATATACAGATAAACGCACATACCATGTTCTAAAAACCACTTTTTCAGACTCGGGCATCTAAAGACGTGTATTTCCGGTGAAAACTTGATAAACGAAAATTTGACATGATGAATACTTCCTTTTACAGCAGTTTTTTTTTTTTTAATTTAATTTAAGGCGCGTCAACATCTATGGTCATTGGCGCCCGGAGCCATCTCAGTGCACTGCCGGCCTCCGCACAGTGTTCTCTCGTTATAGACAACACTGTCCATCACCGAAAAGTGAGCTGTAGAGCCTTCTAGGAAGAAGAATCTAACCCGGGTCCTCTGCATGGGAGTCCAGTATGCTAACCACTTAGCTATTCCTTTCCACGCATGGGAGTTTTATAGCCGTATCGCGGTATCGCGATTTTCTTAAAAAAATAGCTCTAACAATTTTCTTTAAACTGAAATATTAACGGATAATTATGAACGAAACATTTTCCACTCAGAATCAATTAAATAAGCTGAAATTAATTTATTACTTTCTCTTACAGCTTTCTTCTTATATGGTAAGAGAAATCTATTAGCACCTGAAAGATCTATTATGGCTCCATATTATTTATGTTTATATGTATATATGTATAGAATGTAGTTGTGTGCAAAATTTACACTGTGTAATTGTTAAGAGTGTGTGGTTGTAAGCTAGAGTTTTACCTTTCGATTTACTATATCCACAAGCAACTACTGTGTGCTGTGTGAATGTTGGAGTTGTCAGTATAACAGTTGTTCATGCTCTTAGGCTGAGATGCTCGCAAGGACGCTAATATCCCCGAAGAAGCGGCATCAGTCCCTTTTTAAATGGTATATCAAGTTAGAGCTTCCCGCTCCGACAATCAAGCATCAAAATTGATATTAAGACAAATAAAACGATAATTGACAATAGGAGGAAGTAAAAGTAATTCAAGTTGAAACGATATAGCGAAATATAAATAAGTCTATATCTATAAAGCAATAATATAAGTAAAAATGTTTTAATAGCTGTCGCGTATTTAAAAACCCCGCGAATTTAAACTGTTTAGATTGCCACGGCAGTTTTTGTCTGTTCCCGCCAGGCGAAATCAGCTGTTCTAATCGTGGGTTATTAACCCTAATTTATTTAAATTTCATGTTTAAAACCATTTTTTATCACACTTAAGGTGTAAAGCATTTTTATATTATTTTTATTATGTTAGCTGAAACTCTACGAAGTATCTAATTGAGCCCAGCTCAGGCACTATTTGTCTTACCTTCAGCCAATCAAATTCATTCATTTGGCGTACATATAATTTTTTTTCCGCCAAGGGAAAGCGTCTCTTCCCACTTCCTACTTCCAACTTTTTTTTAGCTCGTCTTGTGTGCCAGCCATTATGTAACTTTATCTCGCCTCTGTGTGTGGCGTTATCAGTGCTTTTTTATGCGTTTTTGTCAGTGGAAATTTCATTTTTTGTGGCCTACAGCTCAAATTTACTTCAGCTATTGCAGTTGTACAATTTTAAGGTCGATTCTATCCCTTGTCGGTGGAATCGTCATTTCACCACGTTGGGCTGTGGAATTCTTCAACCTGTTGTCAGCTAATTTACTCTTGAAACACATACCACTATAAATCATCCATACCAAGCTTGGTACTGGTAAAGATTCAGCTTGTTGGGTAACGTAGCTCTTATTCTCTATTTTTTATTTATTACTATATTTTCTTATCTCTTTCGAGCTACTTACCTTTACATATTTAAGTGTTGCATTTTAACCATAACTCTTGGCAAGACCTTTGTGCAGAGTGGTTAAATTCACTTCAACTTGGCTACTAACAAGTTCTCCACTTACTTCAAGGCTGAAACCAGGTAATTACGCTAGGTATTTTATTATATTTGTGAATACCTTTCATTTAATACCTTTGCCATTCTATTGGGCATCTTTTACTTGTACCAGTGTGCAAAACCTTCTATTTGTTTCAGCTAATCTCACCCATATTCACTTATTTGGGTATTTTACTGCTTTAGTTTCTTGTAACCACTTTAAGCTGATCAGCTTGAGTTTCTTTTGCTTGCTAATAGCGTTTCTTCATTACAGAACTAAGCACCTTTCTTATACGAGAATAGCTGTTTCGCCTGGCACGTCGACAACCACTGCAAACGCTTAAATCTTCACATTATTTGGTCAAGGCTGAGATATAATTCTTTACCTATTCATTTCTTGTTCTATTTAACAACTATTTCATTGTATAGCTCAATCCTTCACTGCGAAGGTGTATCTGTACCTTGACCCACTCAATTACCTTATATCTGTGACCACTTGTCTTCAGTTAAACTATTTCGCTAAATTCTATTTGATCTTCATTATTCAGGTTACACCCTGATGGTCCTCCGAATTGGAAATTGACACCCGCCTCATGGAAAAGGACATGGTGCTCGCTGTCCGGCTATAGAGCCCGTCCGTTTAGCGTGTAAGCTCGAGCCTGATGGCTTGGTGTATTTTCTCCATGACGACGCTACCACAATTGCTTCCGACTGGACTATAGATAGCATCACGCCTATTCTGCTCTAAGCTCTGTGCGGAGCGTTTAAAAACAAAACTGTTTTGTGGATACTGGAAGGTCAAGACTTTAATAAATATAGATTTCTTTTTTGTTCTCTAATTTATTCTTACTTTTGGACGTTAACCTTTCCGCACAATAGCAATCTTGAAATAGGGAAAACGCCGTAAGAATAATATATTAAAATTATATGTCTATTGAATTATAAGTTTATCATTACCATACGTCTCAACCAGAGATTAGCCAATGTGGTTCCGGTAATGTTTTTTGCATTTAGTGAAATGTTGAAAGTGTTTTTTATTTTGAGCTCATTCCAGGCGACAGAGCTTGTTGACTTTAGAGCTTTGTGGCTGGATAGAATGAATGAATCTTAAAAGCAAGATACACCATCTGATTACGATCTGGGTCCATGCCACTTTTCCTCAAAGGACAGTACTTTAAAAATTATGAAGCTCCGCAATTAGGATGCAAGAAGTTTTTTCCCCCAAAACACCAAAGGAATGTTACCGTCACCAAATTGAAATACTTGTAGAAAGGTGAAGAATGAAAGTGTAGAAAATGAAGGTTTTATATTATATAGATTAAGATTCAAGTAAGCTTTTTTTTTTTTATATTTACTTTTAAATAACACTGTTTTTTGCTCAGAAACTGTTTTTAACAACCTGGTATCTTTTTTTTCTGCATAAATCAAATCTCCCTTCATGGTTTATGCATCACCCTTCAACAAGAGATAAAATATTTAGTATAGTTTGAAAATATTTTAATAATTTGAAATTATATTTTAATAATATAATTTTATAATTTTTTTACTTTCTTTTACTCTTAGTATTGGAGTCGTGTCAAATTTTCGATATCGAGTTTTCACCGGTCCTCTGAGTCCAAAAAAGTAGTTTTTAGAAAATGGTCTGTTTGTGTGTGGTGTGAGCAGCATAGCTCAAAAACAAAAAAATCGTAGAAAGTTCAAACTTGATATTCCGTCTAGGCATCATCAAGGGATCCGAACAGTAGGTTTATCTGTCAGAATTCCTCAACCGGAAGTACCACTTTAATAGTTTTTTCCCCTCTCTATGGCAGTTTTCTCAAAAGTGGCTTTAACGATTTTGTTCAAACTTGTTATTTTAACTTCTCATACAAAGATCTACAACTTTTAAGTTATAACATTTCTCTGGGAAAATTCATTTAATGGCACTTTTGGGGGAGAGGTGGGGTTAGGTTTTTGTTCTAAAGTGTTTAATTTTAATTTTCTATAACAATTCTATCATCTGAATAATATTAGTTAGATAGAATTAAATACGCTGTTGCAATTGCTAGTTTCAATAATAGATTGGAAGTGCGTTTTTTACTGAAAGGTATTTTTTTCAGTTTTCTGCCATTTTTCCCTTAAACGGCTCCAACGATTTTCATTAAACTAGGAATGTAAATTACACATATAAAGAGCTACAACTTTTATTTGAAACATTTTTTCCTGGTAATGTCATTTAAGGGGGCTTTTGAGGGGAGAGGTGAGGTTATGTTTTTTCTAAACTGCTATCATAGTTGTTGATTGTACAATTCTAGCATCTAAACAAAATTAATTATAAATAAATAGATGGCCAAAATTTCGTGTTTTAAGTAAACCCAGGAGTGCGTTTTTATTAAACAGTTTATTTCCAGTTTTTGCTATCTCCCCATAATAACATCGACGAATTTCATTGAATTTGGTACGCTAACTCTTTCACACCAGATTTTTTTTATAAAATTTTAAATTACATTTTTTATATTTATTTTTTTTAGGAATTGTTTCCAGATTTTTTAAATTAAAAACCCATTTTAATGGTTTTATATTATTCAATATATGTACTGTTTATCTTAAAAACGGAAGTTGGTAATCTTATTTTTAACTACTCTCAAGGATAGAGAACAGTAATTAAAATAATTTTGAACTAATTCTCTCCTTAATTCTTTTTATTATTAATTACAAATGTTGGGAACAGTGGAAAGAGGAAAAAAAAAATCATTGCCAAGGTCACCTTTAAAATCTTAAGATAATCTTCTAGTCTTTATTATTTTCTGGAACACTTGGTAAAAATAATAAATTGTGAAAATGATTTGCAGTTATTTATAATTTTTTTTTTTAGCATTTATTTACAAATAAATCACGTAATCATCAAAATCTAGATTTATATATTATTGGCTTGCATACTGTACCCTGTGAATATTTTATGTGATTAATTATATTATATTAATAATATTTTGATTTCTATTGTAGTTTATCATTATAAACATTACTCAGCAAACATTCTGCATTTGAATTGAAATTTTCTATACAAGAATATATTAATAATACAGAGGAAATAATAAAACCAAAATAACGTCATACATCAATGTGATGAAGGTCATTATGAGAGAGAAAATTGCAACTCATTAAGCAATAATATGACTTTTTTGTAGTGTATACTTTTTATTAACTATTTTAACAATAATAAATTATTGTAATGCCAATATAAGATCTTCCTTCATTCTTACCAGTTCACAATGTTTTGGATTGATAAAAGGGGGATGTAATCCATTTATGGTTGATGAATAGTGAAAACTAGAATTCAATTACTATGAATTTTTATTTATATAGGCAATGTCCTTTTTGTTTCTAATGTAATTATTTTAAATGTCTATTTTATCTTTTGTAATTTCTACACTAAACCGACTTTCATATTCAAAAATCCAATTTTTAAATATTAAACTATTTCTGGCTTCTACCCCATTAACCATTATAACTATTTTTTAAATTTTGATTTAACGCCCTTCACTTTAAAATGATCATAAGAGAACCTTGCTAAAAAATAACGGAAACATAAAATCTTCTTAATTAGAACGGATATTCCTCTACATTTGACATTTGTTTTACCGGAAATTAAGAATTCTTATATAATTAGATGTAGAAAAAAAAAATATCTATGCTGCTATAATAATTATTGATTAAATATAATATATGTACTTGATCCACTTTTAATGTTTTATATTTTATAGAAAGGAAAATAACACATTAGGCGAAAAGTTGCGGTAAAATAAGTAGATTTGAAATAATTAATGCCAGTTTTGATTTTTAATAATAGTATCAGGGACCAAGAGGATAGGATAATTTAATGATACCTCATCTCTCACCTAAAGCGGGTAAAAAAAAATGAAAAATGAAAGTTGATTTTTTTTTTATTTCTCTTCCTATAAGAGAAAGTATTGAGATCGGATAAAAATCTACTAATTGAATATCTTCTGGAGTACTTATTTTGAGCTCCATTGTTTATGAAAAATTGTTTTTGACGAATCTCAGTGTGAGGAAAAAAATTACTTAAGAAGCTCAGACTTTGACACATTCCATTTAGGATTTTCGTTGCATCCGTCAAATAAGTATTGGGCAGAATCCGTCAATCGGAAACACGATTTTACTGAGTGTTTTTTGTTTAGTTGTCGCGATTTTCTTGAAATAGCTTTTGCTGTCTAAATGACTTATTTCAAGTTGATTATGCCTAACTGCATATAAAGAGGGCTATCACTTTCATATTAAACAGTTCTTCATGTAAAATCGATTATTTGAAACAGGGAAATTGGTCGGATTCGTTTTGAGAAATTGCAAAAAACTGGAAAAAAGGGGAACTCGGGGCAATTTCCGGTTGGTGGATTTTTAAGGAAATTTTCTTATAGGATCCAAGGTTATTTTTAAACTGGATATCAGTATCAATTTTTTTTTTTTTTTTTTTTTATACAATTAAAAGCTAAAATGGTTATTTATTAGACAGTGAAAAAAACGGCCACTTTTACCCGAGTGTGGCAACTAAACGAGAGTCTTGAAGAACTTTAGCTAGAGTTAAATATTACATTTGTTCTCATCACTAAATAAGTCAACAAATAAACAAGAGAATGGTCTTTATTCACAACTTTGAAGTTTAATTGTTAATAGCCATATTAAATATACAGTTTTGACCATTATTGGTGATGGAAGGTTTACTATTGGTTAGCCTGGTATTTTCGTTTTCTAGAAATGTGTAGTACCTATTTGTTGCAACATTTGTGACTGATCTTGCCCTTGCAGAGTTCGTTTGTCTGCACTCATTTTGATTGGCATCGATTAGTCTACAAAACCTTCAGCAACATTTGCACTTTTCCAATCCCCGTGAAGTCGGAGTAAATCACCGGCCTTCATTAACAAGTAGAGATGCTTAAATACACCTAAAGCAGTGACCAGTGAAAGTTTCGGGATTTGATAAATTTGAATAGCTGGCGATCTTATAGGGAACTAGCTAACCCGACCACGCTTCGCTGTGGCTCAGTCTGATTTTTAGGCTTAACCATGCGTGATTTTGATAATTTGTTTCGATGCTTTGGAATATTCCCTGTCTACTAATTCTTCTTTTGAATGGGGCGGGTGTTAGTGCAGAGATTATGAGC
This sequence comes from Triatoma infestans, assembly GCA_011037195.1. NCBI lineage: Eukaryota > Metazoa > Arthropoda > Insecta > Hemiptera > Reduviidae > Triatoma > Triatoma infestans. The sequence continues at coordinate 14,106 of JAAEAF010010533.1, forward strand.
ATAGACTTGTAACTTGTAGGACCCCAGTTCGAGCCCCGCGTATAACTGCTAAATTTTATATTGGTATGAAAAATGTTAACAGTAAAGTAGGTGCTTCCGCCCCCATCACGACACCTAATTTGGTAGTTGGACGATAAGCCCGCCTGAAAAAGTAGGCATTACTTTACTTTTGAATGTACAATGTTGCAGAAATTAGTTGGGAAGGTGATTTTTCCTGTTTCCGGATTTGTAGGAGCAGAGCCGTTACCGAGTTCGAGAAATTGTCTTGAAAATATGGCAGCTGTTGGATTGTTTTGAAGTTGAACTCTCAAATTCGTTGTTAAATGAATTTTTTTTACTGTGCTCCAAATAATTGAATATTTCAAGCAAGCATGCAATTCATCAGCTGCTGTTGAGCGAGGTATCACTGGAAGCGTTTGCCTGAAGTCACCGGCTAGTAACACCAAAGCTCCACCAAATGGAACCTGATTATTTCGCAAGTCCTTCAATGTATCCAATGCTTCCAATGACTTCTTATAAGCCATTGTACACTCATCCATCCCATGCAATGATTTTGCACGTCCGAAGAACCTTTCCCATTCCTGATGTTTTAGAAATGTTACATGTTGGGTTTTCTGTGAAGTGCATGTTTATGTCTTGAAAGTTTAAGAGCTGAATGCGCTGTTCTACCTCCTTCCATCAACGTAGCAGCAATACCTGAAGAAGGAAGTGCTAACGCAATATGGCCGTTTGAACGGATTTTAGCTCGGAATTTCTCGTTTCCGTGGAAACATCGGAATAGAGGTACTTATAAGTAATTGAGAAAGAGGTTCAGAGAGTGAGCCACCATCGCAACGCGTCTGAGGCTATATATTTCTGCCAACCTCGCGAAACGCTCGGAGAAGTTCCCGTTTCCGTGGGAACTTCGGAATAAAAAGTATATATAAACACCTCTTATATAGACATGCAACGTTGTGCAAAAATTTCAAGTCAATCCATCGACTACTTTTCGAGTTTCGCGGCCACAAACACGAATACTGAATTTTTATATACTTACATAGATTATGGATGTCGTGTTATTATCCAAACGTTTGTTTGCTACATTTTCCCAATTTAAAATTTATAAAAAGGCGTTCATACGTCATATATGAATGTCTGAATGCTATAACTAGGAGAACCTAATAATAAAATGCTGTATAATAACAATAAGACTTCAATTATAAATTTGTTAACATGTTCCCTACTTAAAATATTCTATTTTTTGGCCCTATACCTTGCAGAATGTCGTTTTATGTACATTTTAAGTTTCTTAAAATTGCTTATATCTCTACATTTTCATATAAATTTATTGCCGATTTTAATGTAGAGTATACGGTAAAAGATTTTAATCTTTCAGTGAAATATGTGTTTAGATACAAATTTGAACTTCTCTTGGGGGTACTCCTTAATAATTCTAAACATTCAATTAATTATGAATGAGTTTAAACAGTGTGGAGTGTACAATAAATCAAGAAAAAAGAGTCTAAAATTATATTTTAAGTTTATTGGAAAATAGTAGGTATATCAAAAAAAAGTGTTACATACAGTAATAGTTTTAATATAATTGATCAATAACAATAATAATAACATGAACTGTACAGTAACATATAGAGATGTGTAATTTGCAGTATATTTAGGACAGGCCTACAATTGGAACACGTATAAGTTGGCTTGGTCTGGCCGACTACACTACCTATCTCTCCAGGGAGCCCACTGGCCCAATCAATTTACTATGTCACGTTTTCTTCTTTCTACTGTCTGACGTTTCTATTCTCAGTAGGGGAGTGGTCAATCTTATCGTATGTCAATGTATCACATGGTATACATTGTATGTCTAGAAGAGGCGTTATCCTAAAACGTATTGAATGTTTTGATATTCACTATTTTACACATGGTTAATACCGTTATGCCTTGCCTCTTTTCAAAATATTGCATGCAATAATAAAATGAGTCATAGAAGTTATGTTATATGAGTCATTATTTTACATTTTATAGTGATATACATATTATAAGAAATGTAAAACATTTAAAAAAATATTCTGGCATTCAGCAAGGATTAAAGCCTAAAAGATCATCGCTTTCTAATCTCGTGGAATATAATGCTTTTCTTAGAATGGCCATATTTCTAAAGTGTGATTTAAAAAAAATACCGGTGGACAGTGTTAGTTCGTATGAGGGAAGGGTTGGGGCATTTTGACATTTGTATACCTTTTCATGCATTAGACAGAAGTTTTCTTCAATAAATGGTACTAGAGATCCTGAAGAACTTCTCCAGTGTACCTTTGCGCGATCACAGTTTCATTAAATATGGGGATCAGTAAAAATCCGAGCGTGGATATAGATATCTCCTAAACCATAATTGAATGTCCGCCATTGAAAAGGCTTTGACTATGCAAAGTTCGTTGTTTCCGTTTGTCTTCTCTTTACCAGCCCCGGACATCTGAACTATAAGCAGAATCAGGAACTTCGGCAAAAATAACAGCTTCCCATTGATCAGTATCCAAAGGAGATAGTGATTCCTAAAAACCACTCTTTTAGCTTCATATTATTCTATGCTTCTCCAGCAAATGAGAACCTAGTGCTGAACGTCTAGAGATTAAATTTCACACTCGCAGACTACCTATTTTTCTACCGCATTGGAATTGACATTATTGACACACTATGGACGTTCATTATAGATTGTTTCAAGTTGATCCTGTGCTTTGGGATCGGTAAATGGCTTTTTCTAATCAGGAAAGCACGATGAAATGGTCTTCTTCAACTGCTGTATTATCTGGTCGACAACTATCTTCTTTTCGACCAAGAATAGTTATAATTCTTTATTGCTGGAGATCGTAAAAGGCGCATAGCATTTTGAGGACCTCGGCAATGTCCGCCATGGCATCTGATAGGGCGAGATCCTCTTCGCTTAAAACCATTTTTTTTAAAAATGTTCTCCCAAGTTTAATGAAGTTAAAAAGTAAAAAAAGAAGTAAGAGAAAGTAAAAAATTAAACTAACATAGGCTACAAGAAGTTCCAAGCGTAATCTAGTGACTGCGCACTTGGCTTTGGTTCTAGAAGTCACCGTGACGACTCAAACGTTATTGATCCAGTATTTGAGAAAAAGTAGGGCGCTCTAGTTGGTCTAGACCGGGACCTAACTAGCGAAGTACAAAATTATCCGATGTGCTGATCATCTCCCCCCCCCCCCACAAACATAGGTGTCAAGCAGGTGTTGGTTGTGGCGCCAAATATTTAGATACCTCGGTATCTCGACGCTTTAAGGGGACAGGAAGTAAAATGGAAGTATGTTTTCTAATATTAGTACTTTGGACAACTAGCCAGCTATTCAACCAATCTCATTAACATTGGTAATTGAAATAACAATATCCATAAATGGTAATATCAAGCATTAGATGCTCTAAGCGGATTAGAATAAAAGAAAGAAAAAGAGGTGTCCAGTATTTGCTTTTGAATGTCTCTAGCCAGGTTTTTTCATTAAAATAATTTGATCCCTTTATAAATTGAATAGTTTGTGAAAATTATATATTTATCTTTTCTTTATTTTATCTTATATTTTCTGTTTCAGGTAAAAACCTTTTTGAATTCACTTGCAAATTAGACTAAGTATCAGCTTTATTTTACTTCTTATCAGTAAGTAGTTTCTTAATTACCTTTAATTATTGTCTTAGTTATGTTTGTGAAAAGGTTACGTTGAGTGTGCCTTAGATGATTGACTAAGTAAAATAAAGTTAATTAATGAAGGAAACCATTTTAAGATAAAGAACCAGACAGTGTTCACCTTGTCGTTCGCGTTTGCAGGTTCTATGCCAGCTTACGTTTATTTGCATTTTATTTTTTATATTCTGTAATGAATATTGCGATGTAATTAGATATTAGAAATTGAGTTTCTCACCGGAAATTGGATACATTAAAGCGCAGTCTACCTCCGTATCCTCGGTATACCTCGGCTTGCCCAGATTTCGGGCATGTAAACCAGCACACTCTCAGAATACAAAATATACTCTCGTCCCTTTTTTTTTTTGTACTTTTTATTGCGCCAAATAAAAATATTTTTGCATTTGTAAAGAATGTTATTTAGAAGAAAAATGGTTTTTCAACTTTCATTGATTTTCAAAGTGCCTTTGACTTCGTTCCCCACAGTAAAATGTGGCAGAAATTGTATAGCTTCGGCTTATGTGAAAAATTTCTCAGATTAGATGTAAATGAGTATGATAATGCTTCTTTTAAAGTTTTAAACGTTTTTGAAATATCTAAAGAAATTTCAATCTAAGATGGTGTCCTTCAAGGGGAAATCCTTAGCCCTCTTCGGTTTTCTCTTTGTATCTCAGACATAGTGGATTTTTTTTAATAAGTAAAAATGTAAAGGAAACTAACATAAGAGGAAAGGATTTAGTGTTTTTACAGGGGATTGATGACATGGTCATAGTTAACTTGACATCGATTCAAACTCAAGTTCCCTACGAATACTGAGTAACGTAGTTAAAATTCACTAGCTGTTAATAAGGGCCGGAACCGTTCTGTGGTGTCTGAAGATGCCTTAGGACATGGATGCACGACCGATCAAGGGAATGGTGGGCCAAAATCCCAGGCCAAAGACAGGCGAAAACGTTCATTCATAGCAGAATACTCCAACTAGGTCGGGTGGCCATAAGGATAGCAATTGCGTTCTCATTGGCCATTGCAGACTGAATAAGCACATGCACCGCATGGGCCTGGCAACGGATAGCCTGTGTAGGTTTTGTCAGGAAGAAGAGGAAACAGGCGAAGGGCTTTTATGTCTGAGATTTCGCCTGTTTGGAGAGGAGAAGCTGGCGCCTGCAAGCCTCAGCCAGGGGCCCCTCTCGGGTCTATTAAGTCTATTAAGGCAGACAGGGCTCGAGAGAATCCTCCGATGGCAGGTGTTTGAAGATGCCTTAGGACATGGATGCACGACCGATCAAGGGAATGGTGGGCCAAAATCCCAGGCCGAGTCTATTAAGGCAGACAGGGCTCGAGAGAATCCTCTGATGGCAGGTGCTAAGTTGACCTCCCGGTAGCCTCCCCGACTCCATAGTTCTACAAAGAAAGGGCAGGGCTGGAGAGGGGTCTCCAACATAGGAGGTGCCACAATAGCCCCAGGGGGTCGCGGTGAGGCAAGCTGAAGAGCCAATCCCCCCATAGAATCTAACTGTTAATAAAGAAAAAAACAAAAATTATGATGTTTCAGAAAGGTGTTCGGCTGTGCAAGCCAAATTCACATGTGAAAGTTCCTTTATTGGTATGTAGTAATTTGGGCGTATCAATTTCTTCTTCTGAAGTAGGATTCAGAACTTCTTTTGAAGTTCATAATTCAGCCTTAACAAAAAATTAGTTCCTATTCGGCTGGTGCAAGAATCTTTTATGTCCGATATTGGGACACAAAATGTTAATTATTATGTAATTTACTATTAGAGTGTGCTAGTTTACGTTTAATTTGAGAGCGGTCAGCTAATTTTCCTTAAATATTTGCCTAATTTACCCAGGAGTATCCACGGTTTCTATAAGAATTGAGACAGGCCATTTTTAATGGAAAATATTCACAACAATGATAAACTGATGGATAAAGTTATATTAAGTATGTCCGAGAATCAGTTTATGTTAGATAAGATTAGTTAAGATTAGTAGCATTGTTTCATTCAATTGGGCTTCTGAATTAGCTGATTATTTTCCATTATTGGAGCTAGTGGATCGTTGGATTTATCAGAGAAAAATTAGAAGTTGTAGCAATTATCTGAACCATGAGGAACTATCTCTTATATTGGGATATTGACAGTATTACCACTTCAACATTCAATGTTTTATTAAAGAAACATAAGGGCCTTAGAATTATCTGAATAGTACTTACATTTTAATGTGCACTTTAATAAATTGAGGGCTTCAGCATAATTACGGAGAGCAAGTAAAAAAAAAAAAGAAATCATCGAATTCATATTAATTGTATGACAAGAAAATCTTACAACGATAATCTGTTTATTTCTGATAAAAAAAAAAGATGATTTCATCCACTTCACTGAATAGCCCAACCTTTCTGGCTCAAAGATAAAACCTTTTTAAATAAATATATAGTTTTAATTAATACCCCTTGACAAGTTATAAAATAGTTATTAACTGTTAGAGATATCAATCATCTGAATAATATTTACCTGTTCATTATTAAAACAATCTCTGAGAAGGCATAAATGAGTGATATGTAATATTTTTTTTTTGTTTTTTTTTTTTTGCGCATCGACAGCTAAGGTCATTAGCGCCAAATTATTATTATTATTTATTGTTATTATTTTATTATTTATTACTGATTTCTTTATTCATTTTTTTTTTGTTTTTCTCTTACAATTTTATCTCATTTTATTACGTAGTGTATAACACTGTTTACTACTTTAGAAGTTTATTATCTTTAATTTTTATTACTGATATAAAGTTTTTCTGATTTTTATTTGAAGAGTATTTTCATTATTATTTTTTATATATTTCTGCTGAGTGTTATAATATGTGGAAAGTATAGTTTGAATTGTTTTGTTTGATTACAGCCAAACCTTTCTGTAATTGTAAATTATTATAAAATAGAGTATATTTTCATTCATATACGTTCTCATATAATGAGAAAAATCTTGGCCGTATGATAATAATTAGTAGGATGTAAAGAGATCAGAAGGCTCCTTCTCACTAAAGGATTTTAAATGCATGAAACATATTTAGTGCTGTGAATTGGAACTTTTTGGCTCTGAAGTAGTTCAGCATTCGATAAACTTGTGGCATAGGAAGGGGAAACTATATATTTGTCAAGGCATGAATAAAGAAAATGAGTTTGTTCAGTGCTTGATGAAGAAAAAGAGTTTTTCGTAGAAAATTTTCTTTCACAGATACATTTTCAGTATATTTATACTCTTATTTATTTAATAAACATTAAATACTAAGGTTATTTATTGAATAATGTTTGGAACCGCAATTCTGGATAACACCTGGGATTTTTATCCACCGCAGTTCTGATCGGATTCGGTTTCTCAGTGAATAGATATCAAGTTCGTATATAGCTTGATAGTTTATACTCTTAACGATGGACAAGAATCCAAGTTCGTATATAGCTTGATAGTTTATACTCTTAACGATGGACAAGAATCCAAAACAGGACAGAATCAACAAAAAGAAGTATGATAAAACGGATAAAATCTCAAATACTTATTTATTGAGAAACGGGGTAACGAGAAGGGGAGGTAGAATGAAAAAACTTTTTTCGTTTTATTTCTTTCGTTTTTTCTGGTCCATCGTCTATATTGATCATTAGTACCCCTAGTCATTTATTACTAGTCATTCTGTTGGCCACTCGACTGCGATGGCATATGTTAATCTGTGTGGCTTCCACATACAACACCTTGTTCAGCAAGGTAGGATAGTAGGGTGGAGCTACAGGTTTTCGGGGGTCTACCCACACATCCTCTCTTATGTAGTCGATAAGGGGCGTGTGAATTTATTGTTCGTGCCATCCCTTATTTTATATTATAATAACTGGGGTAGACTCTAATGTAGATAAAGTCCAAAATTAGAGTTAATAATAAATGCTTAATATAAAAGTTGGACGAAAAAACTGGTTATTATAATTAAAACATCGAATAAATTAATTAATTAAACAATTTGATTAGGTAATTAAAAAAATTGCAAAAAATATGAATTTTGTGAACATTACACAAATTTACACATTCCTAGTAAATTTAATGAAAAATTAGCAGAAAAAACTTGGGTTATTCTTGATAATTCTGAAAGCGAATGGAATTAAAAAACTGGAGAAAGTAGATGGATTAAAGAATAAACTGAATAGTGCTTTATCAACAGTTAATCATTTATTTAGCTTTAAATCTGTGAGGCACGCATCTCCACTGATGATTTATTTATTTCAGTTTAATAACTATTAAAAAAGCTCTTACATACTACCAGAAATCTCCATATATAATTCGAAGGTATCACTGTGCTAATCTAACCGATGAACTAAAGCTATAAGGACTTGAAAGGTCAGTGGGAGATAAGAGGTTAATTGAAAAAGGCTTGAGGGATCTGGGATTAAAATTCCAGATAATTTTAATGTTAATGGCTGTTTAAATGAAAAAAATTAGGAAAGCGTATCACACAAATTGACAAAGGATTTCGTGAGAAAAATGGAGGTCATTAATGAAACAGGATGTTGTTTGTAAGATTGTTGTAGTATTTTGTGTAAATTGATATATTAAATAAAATTAGCCAATTCTATCATTACTAAAACCCAAATATGAAGCTTAATATTTTGTCAGATGGGTGTGTCCCATTTTATTTCATTATGTTGTCAATACAATCAGGTTCAACAATTTATTAGCCTATATATGGATACAGTATTGATGTTCTCATTACTTGTTACTTCTTGGCCCATTTATGGAATGAAGTTCATTATGAAATTTTACTTCAGTGTTTTCTCTGCTACAGCTTAAAAATATCTGATTCTGTTACAATAAATTATAGTCATGCAAATTTGTTCCATTTTTCAAAATTTAAGTATTAAGATTTTTTATTATTGGATGGAAACTAAAATTAATGTGAAAGATTGAATGACGGTATGGAACTCCATTGGGAAGTGTTTTTAAAGTGATAAAAGAATATATTCTAGAGATTTAACATATTCAATTTATTTAGAAATAATTTGCATAGATTGCCGTTGTACAGTTAGTCATAAATATCCAGCACTCCCCTTTCCCGAGTGTTGAAAGTGTTCAGTAACTGAAACTTTAAGATTATTCATGAATATTTCTTGTCATAGTTCTCGCTGTCTTTTATTTTCGCTATTCTCGGATTTGCTCTTTTTACATTCCAGAGGATTCACAGTTGAGAGGTTTTTTTGGATGTGGGGGGAGGCAAACCCAGCAGACTGTAGTTGAGAGCATACTCAGTTTGAATTTTTTGAAGAATCATATCAATTTTTATAGTTCCTCCATAATACTTAGAACAATTAAATATTAATTGATTAATGACAAATATAAGAGCTGACAGCCATTACAAAAAATATAGAAAACAAAAAATTACTCTACTGCAGGAAAAATAAATATACTAATATTTAAATAATTTTAAGGAAACTTTTAATTGTTTTATTTTTTCCGGAGAATGCTATGCACTGCAACCTTGAAGATGTTTTGCCCCCTTCCTACTGACTAGCTAAACGCAACTAGGTTATAGCACTACCATCAGGGCTGTTTCTTGTAGAAATGTCTGGAATAGTTTTAGGAATTATAAAACCCTCCTTGTCCTGACATTCAAAAAATGGTAACTCTGTTTCATAGAGTTTGCCTAGGGATTCCCTTTAATTGTTCTAATAGAATAAACATTTTCGTACGGAATATAATGGGTTTGAGAAGGAGATAAGTTGGGTTAGATAGATAAATAAACTAGAAGTAAATATATTTTACACTAAAACATATAAAATGGTAGTGAGAGGTAAAGAGAAAAGTTGATGACGTGTTGTGACTGCTGTATGAATTCTGCTGCAAAACTGTCGGTAGACTCCCTCCTATGGTTGGCACAATTGTTTTTAAACAGTTTCTCCCACTTTAGTCTGGCCTATACTAGAGAGTGATCCTGTCTCTCTCTCTCTCTGTTTTGGACCAGTCTCTTCAGATCTTATTACACGGAACATTGTGATTTTAAAGAAGAAAAAGAAATTGGAAAGTGGAAGGCTTCAAAAAATTTTTAAAATTCTTCAGCATTTATGAAGGAATCTCAAATTGACATTTATAGCAGACCAGTCAATGAATAATTTTGAAAAACCTTAAAAAAAAAAAAATTGTTGTTTGGAAAACAATTTGGCGGGAACTATTCACACAGTTTTCTGTTATTACAGTTTTCAAAATTTTAATTGACAGATTTTATAGTTGGTATACTAAATTTAATTTAGACCCGGATGTTTGTTCTAAACCCATTTTGTTGTTGCTTTTCTTGGGGTAGCTGTGTGGGTCCAGTGTGGCTTTGGAAAGCATAGGGTTCGGTCCCTCTCCACAGACTAATAATAATAATACCAAATTTAATTCGTCACTATTTTTATGGAGAAAATCGCGAAAACTGAAAAGACTGTTAAGTAAAATCGCACTTCCGGTTTACTACTTTTCTTGAAACACTTCGGAATTTTGGCAATCTATTTATTTGTAATCCATGTAGTTTAGATAGTAGAATTCAAAAATCAAGAAAGGTAGCACCTTAAAAAAAAAAAAACTCTCCATTATAGGATAGAATCTGATCCAGAGCCCTTCCTTGATGTTGAAGGAAGGGGCATTTGACAGAGTATCGTTTGATGCTCTTGGAGATTCCCTAAGTCGGAAAGGTATACGACCAGTTTTATTAACGGATAGGTATTTATTTAAGGAGCAGAGTTATACAGGCTTCTATAGGTATGCACACTGTGGTGAGCGGGGAGAGGGTGTCCTCAAGGTGGTTGTCTCTCACCAAAGCTATGGTGTGCTGTCATGGATGAACTGTTAACCAGGATGAATTCATCGGGATTCTATGTACAGGCATATGCCGATGATGGTGTTATTTTATTGATGGGGCGATGTCTGACTACTATCTCAGACTTAATGCAAAGTGCCCTCAACATGGTATATGATTGGACTCAGGATAAGGGTCTTTCAATTATCCTAGTGAGAATCAGGTGATTTTATTTACTAATAGGAGGAAGATCGTAGGATTAAAACCTCTAGGTTATTAGGAACTTCTGTTCAGATTTGCAAATCGGTGAAGTTTCTTGGGGTGGTTCTTGACAGTAAATTGAATTGGTCGGAACATGTTAAGGCACAGCATCAAAAGGCAATTATTTCCTTTTGGCAATGTCGAAGAATCGTAGGTAAAAATTGGGGGATTACTCCCAAGATGATGTTTTGGATTTATGGTATGGTTATTAAACCTAGGTTGTTGTATGCGGCTGTGGTGTGGTGGCGTCGCATGAGATAAGATACCGCTAGACTGCTGCGTGAGGATATTCAACGCTTGGCTTGCCTGGTGCGATGCGGACCATGCCTACAGCTGCAATGGAGACTTTATTGGGAATCCCACCGCTCTTTGTAGAGATGAAAACTGTGGCAATGAAAGTCTGTTATAAAATTAAACAGGCAGGTTTTTGGCAGGGTAAGCGATATAGTCACTCTACTATTCATCGCGAGATGCTTTTGAAGGTTCCTGTTACAGGTTTTCCCTCTGATAGAATGTTGAAGACTTTTGTTTTCGAGCATTCTTACAGGGTAAGGTTACCCTCTAGGGAAGATTGGTCAAGATTGGGTCCGTCTAGCATGATACCTGATAATTACTTCCGGTGTTATACGGACGGATCCAGAATGGATGGTAGGTCTGGAGCTGCGGTCTGTTTTGAGACCGGAGATCATTTGGCAGTATCTCTTGGTGAATGGACCCCGGTCTTCCAGACTGAGGTTTATGCTATTCTTTGTTGTGTTTTGGATGAGAGGGTACGTAACACTAACTTAAAAGGTGTTTGTATCTGCTCCGACAGCCAGGCTGCGCTGAAGGCGCTGAGTTCATGTGTCTTCACTTCCAGGTTGGTGTTAGAATATTCTAAAAGACTGGAAGAGCTTTCTTCTCTGAGGATGTGCTTCTAGTCTGGGTGCCAGGTCACATGGGAATTTTTGGGAATGAGGAGGTGGATAGGTTTGTCAAATTAGGCGCCTCTCTTCCTTTCATTGGTCCCGAGCTTGCTGTTGGCGTGTCTTCTGGTACATGTCTATCAGGCTTCCAATCATAAACAGCTTCACAGCATTCATCCTTATGGATGAGCACAGTTGATTTTCGGCAGTCCAAAATGCTCATGGGGGGTCCGGGCAAGGCCATTAGTGAGACGTTGCTGTGTTTTTCACGGAGCGCTCTCAGGCATCTGGTTGGATCTCTTACTGGACATTGTGGTTTAAGGAGACATCTCTACATAATGGGGCTCATGCCGGATCCATTTTGTAGAGTCTGTGAGACAGAGGAGGAAACACCATCCATCTTATGACTGATTACTTGGGTTGTGAGCAAATTAGGTTCAGGACCTTTGGTCGGAATAGAATGTCTGTGGAAGAACTTAGGCTATTTCCGCTTAAGGTTATTGTCCAATTTTATTCGGATGAGGTGAATCTTAGATGGATTAGACCCGGGTAGACCCGGGTTTCTGTTACAAATGTTCGGGTTCAATGTCTAATTCAGATGTCCTGTTTTAAAGCAGAATTTAGAATGTCCAAGTGCTTTCAAATAATGCTGGTATGTTTGGAGGGAGTTTATTGTCTTGCCCGAACGGTTTCTTGTCTCTTTGTCTCTTCAATAGCACTGACTCTAATTAAATTATAGTACCTGACTCTAAAATATACTATTTTTTAAAGGTAAATTCACTATTATTTTCCAAAATTATTTCACTTAAAATATTGTCAAAATTCATTAAACTATTTTTCCAAATTTATTTTGCCCAATTGCTATATCCACTATACCCCCCAAAAGCCTCTTTAAATGACTTTACTCGGAAAAATGTTTCAAATAAAAGTTGTAGCTCTCTATAAGGGTAGTTCATATAAATAGATTGAAGAAAATCGTTGGAACAGTTTTAGAGAAAATAACAGAAAACTGAAAAATACTTTTCAATAAAAACACACTTCCGGTCATCCGATTTTCTTCAAACTTGGAATTTCAACAAAATATTTAATTCTTATTAATATTGTTTAGATGATAGAGTTTTGTAATAAATTGAAGAACATAACCTTCCACCACCCCCAAAAGCGCCCAAATGAATTTTCCCGGGGGAGAAATGTTTCAAATATAAAGTAAAGTAATGCCTATTTTTTCAGCGTGCTTAACGTCCAACTACCAAATTTGGTGTCGTGGACGGGGGCGGAAGCACCTACTTTACTATTAACATTTTATAAACAAATATAAAATTTAGGAGGTATACGCTTGACTCGAACTGTGGTCCTCCCACTTACAAGCCCATGCTCATAACCACTACACCAACACCCGCACCTTGTTTCAAATATAAGTTGTAGCTCTTTATATGTGTAGTTGATATATTGACTTTAAAGAAAATCTTGGAACTATTTTCCAGAAAATCACAAAAAAGTGAAAAAAATAAAAAATTTAATAAACCAGGAAGTTTCCAGTTGAGGAAGTTTGACAGAAGTTCTCTTACTCTCGGATCCCTAAACGGAATATTAAGTTTGAACTTTCTACGATTTTTGCTTTTTTTTTTAGCTCTGCTGTTCATATATATGCACAAGACCATTTTCTAAAAACCACTTTTTTTCACTCAGGGGACCTCAAAACGTGTATTTCCAGTAAACACTCGATCTCTAAAATTTGACACGATTACAATACTTCCACTTATACTAAGGAGTAAGAGAAAGTAAAATTTAACCAGTTTGAACCGTACATTACGATTAAGAGATTAATATACTCGTATACTATTCATTCTATGCATACTTTTTTTCGACCAATATATTTTAATATATAGTATAGTATTTTTTTTTATCATAAAAGTATAATTTTGTGTGATATTGCCCATTCAAAAATATAAATTATTGTAACCTTTAAAAGTGAACATTAGTTAACATTTAAATATTAATCAAATAAAAAAACACTATCGCCTCTTTCTTTTTAAATCCTTGAAGTGGTGAAATGTTTGTTAGTATTATTATGACATTAAATAAGATCACCATAATACTTAACCTTATTAATTTACCATTAATTACTATTTAATAAATTGGGCTATGTTTACTTTTTATTTTTATTCATTAATTTATTTTATTTCTTTATTAGAAAATGGAAATAATTATAGCTTGGATGTTTTTTTTTTTTTTAGCTCCTCTTAAGAATCATAATATAAATTAGTGGAGTCAGATTTTCAAAATCAGTTTTGCCTTGAAAATGAGGCCTCCAACTAACAGACACATAGGGGCCAGTTTTTAAAAGTTTTTGAATTCAGGATGGTATGAAACATAAATTTTTTGTAAAAAATGAAATTTTATTTTATTTTTTTACAGCTATATGATAAACTAATAAAGTTATTTAAGAACAACGATTATTTTAGCATTGTATAAGAAATCATTAGGGAGAAATAGTAATATTTTGATAAACAACTTTCCACCATCTTTCGGGTGATTTCTTATCCCATCCTCCCAACACATTTTATTCTTTTGGCCGAAGAATTGCTTCAAACTAGTTTTCAGGTCATCCATAGCCTCAAACGTTTTTCCATTCAAATTACTTTTGCAAAGATTTAAATAATGGAAATTTTTGAAAGTACGCTGAGTCTAGAGCATCAGGTGGAAGGGTTAAGATGTTTCACCCAAAAATACCGCTCCATCATGAAAACATAGTGAAACAAAACACCTTTTCTGTTCACCAATTTTAGTCAGTTCTCCATGAGCTGGCTGCATTTAGTTGGTCCACTTGATAACAATACTTAGTTTAGTTTTCAAGAAGATGATCATAAAACCGGATTCCTCTTCACTTCATCCCAAATGCATCATGCGACCTTTACAAATAAAACGAAGTTTCGTCAGGTTGTTCTCCACGATCGCCTTTGTATTTTATTATCATAGAGGAACCATTTTTCAAAAACAAATAATTTTCATGGCGCTTTTGCTGCGAATCATAAACAGTAACTCGTCATCATATCCAAGTATCTTGGATGTTGCCCGAGTATTGGCGGTGTATATTGGCTGGCCGTTACAACTATGGGCTTGATTTCCAGTATAGACTTGGAATTGTAATTATTTGTTTATTTTACATCTGTTTTTGCGCTAGCGCCTGCAGAAAAGATAATATTATAGGAAACAATTAAAATAATATTGATATCAATCTGCAATAGTAATAGTGAAGTTAATAATAATAATGTATACAGACATACATACAAATACAAAAACCTATATATCCTGTTTGTAATATTAATAATATTCATAGTAGTAATAATATAAGGGAAGAGGGTTGTGGAAACAACTTATCAAACTTCAATAAATACTAACAATTATCACAATTAAATCTTGAATAACATTAATCAGCTTTTCCAAGAAAGATGAATACAAGATATATTATACATTCTAAGAAAACAGATTTTATAACTCAATATTCAGTACAGGTTTTAAATCAATTAATCAAATTAATATTATAAGCTAATAAACTGAACAAATACGGTCCAGAGACCCCACCCTAAGTGCACATGGTATTGTGGGGTAATCAGTGAACAAGATTGAATCTTATTTTTAAACAATTCAACCAGAACAAAAAGATATTTTCAATTCTATTAGATTGCCCAGCAAGTGACATATCTAATATTTTAGCAAACTTATTAAATTAAAATGATTGTTATCCAGAGGAGAGAAATATTGCGTGATATAATTATATCTAGGTGTTGCAAATGCCGGGTAGACTACAAACATGGGAATTCAGATCATCAGGGCACGACAATTCACAAATTTGACAGATCTCATTACGACTGAATTTATGAGCATTTCTGTTTATATAGATAGTGCATTTTTTGTTTTAATCTGAAAGCCTTAATTTATTAATTTGTATAGGTAGTTCTAGATAATGTTCACTGATATTGAAGCTCTGCTAATCAATGGAATAATAATTATATACATGTGTTTAATAAAGTTATTTGCTACCCTTTCCAACCCTAACACTGAATCAGTATTTTGGACGAAAGCTGATTTAACAAAATCTGGTGTCAAACTTCATATGAATTTTTCTTAATGTCCTTACAAAATTGACAGATATTCTTTAAACTTAAAAATGTATTCATTTGCCCTAACATAAATCTAGAGCTCTGGTGGGGTTACATGTAGATTAAAAAACCGAAAAACCTGTAGCACAACAGTCTGTGAAGGGCCAAGACTTGTCTGGCGGCTTTTTTTTTATTGGGAGGCGTATGGTGAGCACGCTGCGGGTCCTCTCGCCATTTAGTTCTGGCCTTCGCCACCTAGGTTTGCTACCATTTTTTTTCACGATGTACCGTCTTTGCTCTCATAGGAATTGAACCCTGAATTCTCGCACCAATGACGACTGCGCTAGCCACTAGACCAACGCGTGAGGACGTGCCTACTTCAGATGAGTAGCAATTAAAGTAGTTATCGTAATCCACAACAGAACACGAAGAAACTGAACAAACTTAAAAACATTTTAAATTTAACGTCAGAGATTCGTCTGAACTCCCTGATATCCATTTTTTTTTTTTTTTTTGTAAAATAAAAGTGGCACATTTGTATCTGGGCAATTAGCATAGTAAGTTTAATGAAAATTGTTGATCAGTGTGGAGAAGATTCCAAAAAATTCAAAAACCTCTTTTTAAGATCGCATTGCCGATTAACGGATTATTTCAAATTTAGAATTTTTGGAATATCTGTAATATATCTGGTAGAACCATACAATTCCATTCAATAGAAATCCTTATTTTCTCAGTATCTTCAGTTTATAGCGGGTTGACTATGTAATATTACTTTTTAGGTAAAAAGTGTTATAAAAAATGACGCAGAATTTTTTTTTTAATGAGTGACGGATAAATTCAGGAAGCTAAGAACCGTTATTTCCTTTAACCTTTTGTCTAAGACATTACACACTTGAGAATTAATTTTAAACCTGAACTATTCACTTCTCTTATTCATTATTCTCTCCTCCCCCCTCTTCTGTCATTAAATTCAAGCACTTTCTCTGGATGGAGACCCCTCCCTAATATTAGCCGGTGTGCGTTCAAGGTTGTCTATGTTGCACACCCTAGTAGAAACATTTCCCACAGGCAGCCTTGAATCAGGACCAACCAAATAGTAAGTAGTATGGTCTGTTATTTCACCTGGCTCTGTTCCAACAGATAGCATGTGATCTACTGATTCTATTTCCCAAATTTTTTACTTCTAATACAGTCCATATCTATGTTACAACATTTGGCATTTAACTGATGTTTCCCACATGATAATCATTCTCGGGAAAAATTTGATTTGATTTTAAAGAAGGAAATAACGCAATAATAATGTTTATTAGTTTTAATTAAATCATATTTATAGAATAATAGTAGTAGGGTTGAAATTACGTCGCCTGAATCATATATGACATCGTATTATTAAGTTTTATTTGAATTCACATTTTTACTTTCTCGTACTCCTTAGTTAAGAGGAAGTATTGTAATCATGTCAAATTTTAGATATCGAGTTTACATCGGAAATATCCGTTTTGAGGTACCCTGAGTCCAAAAAAGTGGTTTTTAGAAAGTAGTCTGTGTGTATGTATGTATGTATGTATGTATATCACCATGGGATCCGACAGTAGGGTTATCTGTCAAAATTCCTCAACCTGAAGTACCACTTTACTGAATTTTTTTTTTTTTTTTTTTTTTACTTTTTTGCGATTATCTCAAAAATGGTTTCCAACGATTTTCTTTAAACTTGGTATATCAACTAGACATACAAACAGCTACAATTTTATTTGAAACATTTCTTCTGGAAAATTGATTTAAGGGTACTTTAGTGGGAGGGGGTTTCCTCTAAAGTTTCTATCATCTAAAATGATACTAATTAGAATTAAATATGTTGTTGAAATTCCGAGTTTGAAAAAAATTCGTTTACCGGAAGTGTGTTTTTACTGAATTTTTCTCAGTTTTTGTGATTTTCTCCTTAAAAACATCGACGAATTTAATTATTAAATTTTGTATACTAACTATTAAAGTTTGTCAGTTACAATTTTGAAAATTGGAGTAAGAGAAAGAAAGTTCTGTGAGTGTTTCACACCACATTTTTTAATAGAGAAAACTTTGCCCTTTAAAAAATGTGTGAAACAGTGAGATGATTTTATTAATACACAGGGTAAGAGATATATGTACATCACATGCGTTGATAACATTTTTTTTTTAATTCAGACGAAAATAACGTAGTTATTTATTTTATTTAACAAGAGAGTGAGTAAAGTACGAAGCGCAAAAGAATTGTGTTGCAGAGTTAGTTAAAGTTAAGCAAAATTCTATTTTCTGATAATTAATTTATTGTTAAACAAACGATTATTAACTATATTTCATCGCAATGTGCTGTTTTTACTTTTTCTGTTAATTTAAATAGAATAATTTCACATTAATCAACTGTTAAAAAATTGGTATTTCAACACCATTTAGAAATATAAAAAAAAAATTTTTATAGTAGCTTAGTATTTCAATTTGTTTTGTTTATTTTATTGCTTACGTATAAACCCATTAAGTAATTTTTTATTTTTGTTATTTTATTTTTTTAAAAAGAGTTATTTATTTTTTTATTCCACTTTTTATGTATTATTGTGATTCCGTAATGTTTTAGAAAGTATTCGCGTTTTTAATATTCTTTAAATCTGAGGAAACATTATTTTTGCATCTTAACGATATGTAATGGCTTGCTCAGAGTTACCTGAAAAACCGGAAATTGCGCTGTATTTCATTTTGGGTTAAAAGAAGCCAACATAAATGTTTAAGTCAATTTCAGTATTTCGAAAGTATATTTTAAAAAAGTTGTTTAGTTTCTGTTACTGGTGTATGGAGTAAAAGTGTTGCGATCGTGTCGAATTTTGATCAGAAATATAAGAATCAGATCCCCTGAATCTCTAAAAAAGTGGTTATTTGAAAAATATTTTATGTATATGTTGTGTGGTCTGCAAAGATAAAGATCTCGATTTTGTTATTTAGTGCAAGTGCTATCACTGGAACTGACAATAAGGTTTTGATCATTACAATCGATCAATCGATCACTTTTACTAAACGGATTCTTCAGTTTTTTTTAATGTTTTTTTGCAAAAACGACTCAAACAGTTTTCTTTAAACTTTGTATATACATTACATACATGTAGATCTATGACTTTTATTTTATTTTTATTTTATTTCTTTTAATTTTTAGGAGCATCAACATTTATGGTCATTGGCGCCCTGAGCCCCTTCTCAATGCACTGCCGGCCGCCGGACAGTGTTCTCTCGTTACAGGCAACATTGTCCCTCACCGGACAGTGAGCTGTAGAGATTCCTAGGAATTGAAAATTTAAATGGTGATTACAGACTATGCATGTATTCGCGATTCGTGATGCGTGAATCGCGGGCAGTAGCACAGCTGGACTGTGTAGGGACTTGTTTGTTAAAAATCGATTCGTAAACAACATGATTCCTGTGTGCACAGTAAATCGCTCTAAAGAGCGGTAAATTGACGAATATCAAAGAGACTGCGCATCAACACGAACCGCTGATTCGCCAAAGTTCGGGCTGTGTTCATAGTTAATTCGTCCATTCGTTGCGCGCGCTAGTTTGTTCTAGGGGGTTATGTTTATATTTAATTCCGCGTTGTTTTTTTTTTTTTTTTTTTAAGGATAATTGTTTAAATAAACAATTATTTTTCGGCAATGGCCGAAGAAGATGACAGGCAAGAATACGAGTGGTCTGATATACGCTTTTCGTATAGAACTGACTCCAGAGAATTGAATCGTATGAACTTAATAATTACCTGTCTCTATTTTTGAATATTGATACAATCTACCATCTGCGTTTTTTCCGTTTGTTTAAAAACTTCTTCTTCTTTTGCGCCATGATTATAAAAACAGCACTAGCTATTGCCAGATCATCGTCACTCTCCATACTTTCAGAGTGGAAATATGTTACATCAATTTAAAAATAATATACATGTACCTACTGAAATAATTAATATGTAGGCTTTGCTCGTGCTCACAAATTGCTGTGAACTAATTTGAAACTGCGAACGAACATGGATAAATCACGCATCATGCATACGAATCTTGAACAAACGCATAGTCTGTATGCGAATTACAACGAACTGTATCGCGAATACATGCATAGTCTGTAACCTGCTTAAGGGTAGCACAGCTGGACTCGAATCCGGAATCTCCGCGTTGCTAGACCAGTGCGCTAACCACTGAGCTTCCCTTTTTTTATATGTATATTTTTTTAAATTTAAGGCGCAACAGCCTCTATGGTCATTGGTGCTCAGAGCTTTTTCGGTGCACTGCCGGCCTCCGGACATTTTCTCTCGTTGCAGACATCACTGTCCATCACCGGACTGTGAGCTGTAGGACCTCTTAGGAACAAGATTTTTATTTGGAAAGATTTTTCTGGGCAAATTCATTTAAGGAGAGGTTTTAGTTCGAGGGGTGAGGTTATGTTTTCTTGTAAAGTGCCATTTCAATTTATTATATTGTCCTGTCAGCTACATATATCAATTATAATGAAAAAATATGTTGCCAAATTCCGAGTTTGAAGAAAAACAGTTTTTCAGAAGTGCAACTTTACCAAACAGTTTTTTTTTTTATTTTTCTTCAGTTTTTGGCGAGTTTCTTCACAAAGACACCAACGGGTTTCATTAAATGTAGTACACTAGCCATATATGGAGAGACCTATCCACTTTTGTCTGTAAGTTTTCCAAATAAATCCATTTAAGGGGAAATTTTGGGGGAGTTTGAGGTTATGCTTTCTTTTAAAGGGTTATTTCAATTTATTATACTCTATCATATATATCTTAATTAGAATTGAATGAATTGCCAAAGTACCGAATTTTAAGAAAAAGGTTGATGATCGTAAATATTACATTACTAAGTCACTAACGAGTTTCATTAGACTTGGGATTGATTGTAATGTATATACAGAGACCCATTAACATTTGTTTGAACCTTTCTGTCTCGAGAAAATTGATTTTAGCGGGGTTTAAGGGGTGAGAAGACCATGAACTATCAAAAAATATTGAAGGGTATTAAACATTTTGTTAAAATTATAGGTTCGAGGAAAGTTTGTCAATCATAACTGCTATGTAATTGCAAGTCTTATGTGTGTGTGTGCTTAACTCCAGATTTTTTTTTTATGAACAGTTTTCCCGATTCTTATTAAGAGTCTTAAGAGTCAAAACTTCTTACGACTTTTTTTTTATGTTTATACTTGTATATTTAATTTATACCGATAAAGATGGTTCGCTTATTTAGAGCACTTTTTCAACAAAAGTATTTTACAGTTTAAAGGAGGGAATATAACATCAAGTTTTGCCCTACTAAAGTGCTATTTTATTTTTATTTTTTTCTTTTCAAGTAAATAGTACGAAGGTTATAAAGTTTGAAGCACCTAGAAGTTATGCAAAAGTGCATTGAAGCATTTTTTACCAGGTCCTTGATATTACTCGTCTAATAAATGCGAGAAACATATTTACGGAAAGCATTTTAGTAATCTACAAAATCTCAAAAAAAGTAAATTTGGGAAAAAAACTTACTCCTTTTTTCTTAGGTAGTAATTCAAATTCAATTTAATAAATTTAATTAAGTATTTTAATTATCATTATTATTTTATTTTCCATTGACAATTTTTTGTTTGGTACTCAGAATGTTTGGCAGAATGGCAGTGCACTGAGAAGGCTTCAGGCGCAAATGACCATAGATGTTGACGCGCCCCTTAAATATATTAAAAAAAAAAAAAAATTCATTTAAAAATAATATCTAGGTATGTATTAAATTAAGCACACCTGCTAAACTTGGTGTTTTATATGTACGATGTGGTTAGTAGTGGTGTGTCGCCATATTGCATCATGGATTGTTGCGTCAACACAGAAAGGCTGCCAACTGTTTTGCTTTCTCTTATCATTTAATATTTTCATGTTATTTCATTAGGATTTTTGAATTTCATTTATGTTTACGTGATGTAAAGGAATTGTTAATGACTGAATTAAATTTTAATAATGAGCTTGTATAATGAGAGTTTTTAGGGAATTTGCCCATGCGGCATTGAGTTGTGCAATAGCTCGGAGATACATAGCACTCAGACCTTTAAATTTATTAGGAAAACGTTACATACAACCTGTGGGCGTTAACACAATATCCAAAATTCCCTCTACTATCGCACAGCTATTTAAATTTATCAAATCCTGAAACTTTTACTGTTCACTGCTTTAGGCGTACTTCAGCGTCTCTTCTTGTTAATCAAGGCCGATGATTTACTCCGACTTAAACAATACGAGAGTGGGGAAAGTGCAAATGTTGCTGAAGGTAGCCCAATCGATGTCAAACAAAATAACTAAAGCCAACCAAAATCTGCTCCGGCAATATTTGACACAATCCATATTTACAAATGGTTTCTAGAAAAGGCCGCTGTTGCTTCTGGCATTGTAAAAAGTGTTTTATATAATTCGCGTTCCAATTCATGGTGTACTAAAAATAAATTATTTGATAGCTGTATTAGGCCAGTTTTATTATACGCTTCTGAAATATGGGCTCTTAGATATCTCGACCAAGTAGAAGTGATGCAATCTATTTTACTGGCCGTTACGAACCCCCAATTATATTGTTAAATTGGAAACTAAAAGAACCCACTTAAAATACTATATCTTTAAATCTGCTCTGAACTGATGGTGTAAACTGTTAAACATATGTAACAACAGATTTCCAAAAATTTGCTTCAGAAAGTTACTGCTGCTCGACAAGTCTCAGAATAATGAAATTAAATATAATCGGGCCTCGCAATTATGAAGTATACTAAATTGTATTGGTTATGATTAGTTGTGGGTGCAATAAGGACATAGCTTTGTTAAATAACTTTAAATCTAAAATTCTAAATGAATATGTAATCTATCTATATAAATTAGACCTGCATAGAGTTGCTGCATCTTCATATGATCCTCATATAAAAACTTAATTACTAACAGACAGTACAATTTGTATTTATCATTCAACCTCTCTTTTCAATTTATTCGTGTAATAAGCCAACTGAGAGTATCTTCCTCGGAGAAAGCAATCATTTACTACAAAGGCAGGTAACCTAAAAGAATATTGTAAATTCTGCACCAAAGTTAAAGATCTTCTTCGTATGCCCTGTCTATGAAAACTTTAGAATACAATTTTTATTGGATCTTGATATCAAAAGTATGGATTATTGTTTATGTTTTGAAAATGTAAACCAAGTAACAAACGTATATTTTTTCTTTATGAATATACTGAAAACTAGATATTTGTTATTATCTCAAGTTCAGATTATATAATTAAGCAATGTAAACAGCTGATATGATAAATGAAGTTGACTATATTAATTTTGTAGTTCACGCCTTCACACTATAGAAGTACTGTCTATTTTTATTTCTTTTTATTTGTGTATATAAATTTATTCTTTTGTCAGTTTATTTCTGTCAGTTAGGAGTTTATAAAAATCCAAACTCTATATGCATATACTAAATTGTATTCAACAGATAAACACATAAAATAAAATAAAATAAATGGTTTCTAGAAAACAAGAATACCATATCAACCGGCAATAAACATTTCATCCACCAATTATGGACAAAATTGTACATTTAACTATTCAAAGTTGTGAATATAAAGACCGTTCATTCTTTTTTATTCTTTTTTTAAGGCGCGTCAACATCTATGATCATTAGCGCCCTCTATCGTAAGCCAAAGAGACACATCCAAAAATATATATCTTGACAATCATAGTTCTTCCTTTGTAAGCAAAAACTGAGTATCAAGAATTCTCATGAAATGTTGAATTTGATGGTAAATGAGATTGTTAACGGGTATTTTATTTAATTTCACAAATAAGTTATTATAAAATAATAATACACCTGTTCACTTTCAAATTTTTCATTGTTTTAATGCCTTTTTAGATGTTATTTCGAAGAAACAATGTTTACCTTTTTACTTTCTTATACTGCTAATAATATGAAGGAAGTATTGCGGTTGTATGAAATTTTCAATATTGAGTTTTCACCAGATATACATGTTTTGAGGTCCTCTGAGACAGAAAAAGTGGTTTTTGGAAATGTGTTTTTGTATGTGTGCATGGGGTGGTGGTGGGGGGTTACTATAACTCAAGGTCGAAAATCGCAGAAAGTTCAAACTTATGCGCGACAACATCTATGGTCATTAGCGCCCGTTCCTCACAGTGCACTGCCTGCCTCCGGACATTGTTCTCTCGCTACAGACAACACTGTCCATCACCGACACTGAGTCTGTAGAGGCTCCTAGGGAAGAAAAAAATCTAAGGGTAGCAAAAGCTGGACCTCGAACCCGGGACCTCCGCGTGGGAGTACGCACTAACCACTTAGCTTCCCTTCCTGAAGATCATTCTTGTTTAACTTTGTTTACTTCTTGTTTATATTTAGTAGTGTTAAGTGTAACGGCAAGAGAGAGAACACAAGCCCGACCGAGAGAAAAAACAGACTTTCCTGGTAACTTATTACTCGACTTAAGCAGGCTAGAGTGGGGAGAACCTGTATATAAGCCAGTGAGAGATCTATATCGATTGAACCATATATCACATCGTGTCATAACTCTACTCTAACCCCTTTTTCTATAAAATTAATACAAGTCCAGTGCAGTTTGTGTAGACTTATAGCTACATTATAACAGTGATATTCACATCTCGTCTAAATAACCTATCCCAATTTCTCTCCTCAGCAACTCCAGTAGATAGTATTGCAGAAAAAATCGTAATATTTACCTCTATAGAGAAAGTTCTTTTACAACACCCGATGTGAAATTCGAGTTTGTAACAGTGCCACTTGTTTCTCTCTGTTAAAGAAATGAACTTTCAGCTTCATGAATCTCAAAACATGTATTTCCAGTAAATACAATTTCAAAAATTAGTCACATTCACAATATTTCCATTTACGGAAGTAAGAGACATACCTAAAAATACATAATTAGTTCCTAATGGAACATATAAGTTCCTTAAGTACTATAGTATTGTACTAAGTTAAAGAAGATTCACTTTTGTGTGGCGAAGTATTATTTGCCCATTACCCGTCACTAAACTAATGGCCCTTCTTTCGTACTAATGTGTTTGTTCCGTTCAACGCTCTTGACATTGAAATATTTACACTGCGTAAATCATTTTCATTCATTGTAATATGTTATTTATTTAGAATTAATATGTTTATTTCGTTTGAGGAAATTTTATAAATAAAAATTCATGACTCTGGGAGAACTCAATATATTAGGTTTAATTCATTGGCAATTCATTTCAAACTAATAAAGTTTAGAGGTTTAATATTTAGTCATCCATGGTAGATGAATTTCATTATTTCATCACTATAGATAATTACATTAACATATATCCTCATAATCCTATGTTTTTAAAATACTTTTATCATGAGCTTATCACATTAGAATTTATTATGTCATCCCCTGCGGTGGTTTAACTCAATTTTGAAGTATTATTTATATATATATCGTTATGATTATTATTATAAATTTAAAATAACATAATAATATATCATATGAATTGATACATAATCTTATTATTCTCATGCAATTATGATTGATCCTTTTTCTATGTGGACCGTAAAAAGAAGTTTTGGATTAGATTTATATAAAATTTGTTTGTATATTAATTTTGGTTTATGCAAGATTTTAGATTTGGTAAATCAAGCATTGAAATCCGATTCTAAAAAAAGATTAAGTTTTGTTAAATTATAATCGTAAATTAGTAATTTATAATGGTAATATAATAATAATCACTATCTTGACTTCCTTTTTTTTTTTTTCCCCCTTCCTCACCCTGCAATTAATCATAGATTCCTTTGCCGCGGCGTGAAGCTTCGTGTACCCAACGGTCCTCTGTCTGAGGAAAAACATAAAAATAATAATCCAGAGTCAGTTATAAAGACAATATGAAACAAAAGCTAGTTGTATAATCCTAGAAATGGGATGATGATATTTTTCGTTTTTAGTCACATTAAGAAAAAGAATTGCGATGTTGAAACATTGAAATTGTAGGAATATGCGTTGGAAAGCTACAAACATGTAGGTTTAAATAAATGTTCATTTTGGAGGGATACTTCAGTATGAAAAAAAAAAATCTGGTGTGATACAATCACACACTTATCTTACTCCAGTTTTCAAAATTATAATTTGACAAATTTTATGGTTTGTGTAACAAATCTAATGAAATCCGTCCAAAATGAAAAAAAAAAACTGTTCAGTAAAAAGTCGCATTTCCGTTTACTAATTTTCCTTGAAACTGGGAATTTTGGGCTGTCTATGTATTTCTAATTATTTTTTTTTAGGATAGTATGATTGTATATCAGTTATGATAGCACACACTCACACCATTTTCTTCTTAAAAAACCCTTCCTTTTTTTGGACTCAGAGAACCTCAAAACGATATTTCCGGTGAAAACTTGATATCGAAAATTTGACACGATTACAATACTTCCTCTTACTAGACGTAAGATATATATATATATATATAAACGGAAAATTGGCAGAATGTTCAATTTATTTCAATTTTTTAAGAGCAATACATGGTGGAACACCCCAAGGATCTGTACTATCACCAATCCTGTTCAACCTTTATCTTTCTGATATCACTTCTGTGCACATTCCTGGTTCCATAGCCCTCTTTGCAGACGATACAGTGGTGTATACTCAGCACAGAGACATCATCGATGCTCGAGAATCTCTTCAAGAGAGTCTGCAACTGCTACTGGACTATTTCAAGAAATGGAGAATAATACTAAATATTAATAAATGTGTGCCACAAATATTCACCCTAAGGAGGCCAAAAGAACCACCTCAGTTATTATTTGGCAATCAGTTACTGCCATGGAACAGAAAAGATGAAGCAATAAAATATTTAGGTATATATTTAGATCGCCGATTAACCTTTAATTATCACATCAACAAAAAATTGACAGAAATTCACGCCAGATTAGCTCTCCTATATTCAATCATTAACAAAAAATCTAGATTGAAATCTGAATGCACGTTGCTCTTATATAAGTCTATCCTCAGACCCTTACTCACATATGGAAGCGAAATCTGGGCCGGTGCATCACCTACAAAATTACAAAGACTTCAGGTATTTCAAAATAAAATCCTGAGAATAGCAGTAAATGCTCAGTGGTTCATACGAAACACTCAACTCTATAGAGACTTAGGGCTTTCAACAATTCAGGAATTTATGATAAATTTAAAAAATATCACTGTAATCTAATTAATGTATCTGGAGCAGTTAAATATAAAATAGGATCACATTCAGAGCAACACCGACTGATGCCCCGTCTTCTGAAAGATATAGTGAAGTTTTAACAAGTGTCTTAATGACAAACAGTGCATCTCATTCTATGTAAATAATTATCTGAACTCTCAATGATCTTTATTACTTAATCATTTTATTCTGTCCTTATGAGTGGTTTATGGAAGCTTCGCTTCCTACGCCATATTGTATGTCTATTTAAAAATACCATGTATAACATAATGTAATGTTGAGCTGGTAATAAAAATAAAAAAAAGATTTCCATTTAGCTATTAGCTACTGTTTTAGCAAGACGCGATAAATTCTGGACTTACATTAAGTTTGTGCTGTGCTAATTTTAAGGCACAAAAGAATAAGGTTAAACAATGATTTTATTTTTTTACTTTCTCTTACTCCTAGTAAGAGGAAGGAAGTATTGTTTTTGTGCATAGTGAGTTTAAAAGACTATTTATTTATTTATTAAGAACTATTTATTTATTATCTTTTAGGTTCCCCGGCCATTTTCATGAAAAACACTTGAGTTTCCGGGATAAGACCGCCTCAGTAGTTTGCTAAAAACTCAAGTGTTTATTTATTTATTTATTCATACATTTTATGATTTAATATATGGACTAATTCACTACTTTTAGTTTAACATAGTGATAATTAATAATTTAAATTTAAAAAAATGTATTTATTTTATAACTTATAACAATAAAATAGAAGAAGGTTATAAACAATTGGTGAGGCTATAGACAGCACTGAATCTGAGATAGAGAGTATTTCTGTCACTGACAATGATGAGAGTTGTCTGTAATAAGAGAATTGTAAACTTCTTAAGTTAATGGGTCCTAAGCACCCTTTAACGGCAGTCTTATGCCCGCCTAAGAAAACATCCACCACCACTTGCACTTCAACTCGACCGACAACTTCTTGCCATAGCGAAAAGTCTGATTTTAGAAAAAACAAACGTCGATACCTGTCAGTGCCATTATTAAAAAGCAACAAGCGCAAATTCATAGCTTAATTGATAGCTCATCAAGAAGCCTTACTACGCCGTGACCAGCTTGAAGCCCAGATTAAGGCCGTGTAGGCGCCACTATCAAACAACAAAAGGAGATGCTGCGACAACAGACGCCACCTATACAAACTCCAACCTCTTCAAAACCGCGAAAGCAGCCCATTCAACAAATTCAGACTATACCATCTACCAAAACAGTGCTACCAACCTCAAACTTGTTTGCAACTAAAGCCACATTGAAAAGGAAGGAAACGCTAACCAGTCAAAATAACACAGAGCGTCTTCAACAACAACAACAAACTTCTAAACCAAAACCTCCACCTATTTTATGTCAAAAATGTTCTTGACATGATTAATGTCTATTTATAATTTATGAGTGTGTGAACAAAATTTCTCAAAATTACAAGGAGCTCAAACTTCATTTTTCCGTTAAAATAACCAACTACAAATTGACAACATTGATTTCGATCAAAATCCAGCCACCGTAAATGCGTCTAAACTGAACGTTTTTTTTTTCTTCTTCATTTTCTCGTAATTTTCTTTAAACTTCGGCAACTTGATTTTTGGAGATTCAGGGAAAAAACGTAGCGTTATGTTTTTTTTCTAAAGTAGCCCTTTTAGGACTGTGTACGGTTTCTACCATCGAAAATAATATTAAGGTATTTTATTAAACGTAACTAGAATTTTAATTTGAAGAAAATTAGTTAACCGGAAGTACGTCTTTACAGAATAGGTTCCTGATTTTTTTTTTTTTTTTTTAAATTGTCTCGAAAACGAGTCCAACTCATAAGCAACTTTCTTAATTGTTCTCTTGCCCTTGATGACAACCTTTGTCGTAAGCCCCACAGACACATTCAGAAAGATATCCTTGACAATAATCGTTTTTTCCTTTGTAAGCAAAAACAGGGAACCAAGAATTCTATGAAGTGTTGAATTTTGGTGGTAAATGAGATTGTTAGACGGTACTTAATTTAATTTCACAAGTAAGTTATTATAAAATAATGCACCTTTATTAATCTTTTAATATTCACTTTCAAATTTCTCATTTTTTAGTGCCTTATTAGATGTTATTACGAAGAAACAATGTTCAACTATTGCGATTGGGTCAAATTTTCAATATTAAGTTTTCACAAGATATACATGTTTTGAGGTCCCCTGAGACAGAAAAAGTGATGTTTAGAAATTGATTTGTATTTGTTCGGGGGGGGGGGGGCAACAATCCTCAAAAAATAAAATCGCAGAAAGTTCTAACTTGATATTTGTTTAAATGCTAATATGGGGACCGACAATAAGATTTCAATCAAAAATCGGTTAACCGGAAGTATTATTGATCAAAATATATTCTTCCAGATTAATGAAATTTCATCAACAGGAAAAAAAATAAAATATTTTTATAATTTTTTTTTTATTTTTATTAATATTCACAAGTAATTCATGATAACTTATCTCAACTGTTATTAGTTAGTTCATGCAGACAGAATTTTATTATATATAACAATATAACTGAAGATTATCAACAAAACCTTGATAACAATGCGCAGTATAGATTAAAATTGTTAATTACATGCAATATACCGCAGCATACAAAATAATGAATATAAATTATAAATTACTTTCATTTTTATGTCACTTTTTTTTTTTAATTTATTATTGGTACTTTATAATGCGGGTGTTTGCATATTACTTTTGAAGTACAATTACCAGATAGTAATGAGTATTGTGTTAACTCCAAGGCCTGCATCGCAGACGTTAATGATGTTAACTTACCCGCAGATATCCCGGTAGCCCAACAATGCAGACTTCCATGAACTTCCACACTTGGAGTTTCTATATGATGTATGCTACTTCTTAAGTTCAGTGCATTCATCATAGGCTTTCTGACTCACCCATTTAGGCAAACTCATATTACTACATTTTTGCAGTCGAATAGTTTACAGTGAACAAACACAAACTCTCAAGAGTGCCATGGAATGATCCTAGGAAGAGAAAATCTAAGGATCATACTGCCATGAATAAAAAAAACATATTATTTAAGGAAGGGGAGAGCGAAACCCTCCATGGGCCCATATAACTACCCCTAAAGAATAACAACTACTGGGTCTGGAACAAAAGTCCCATCTAAGTTTCACCACAGACCGAACAAATCGGACCAAAACCTTAAAAGCTTAAGATCCTCTACTGATATTCTATTCCGGCCGAAGTTCCTAAACCTAATCTCCTCACAGCCCAAACAATCCGTCATCAGATTGCATGGGTGTTTCCTCTTCCGTCTCACAAACTCTACAAAGGGGGTCAGGCATGAGTCCCATTGTATAGAGATGTCTCCTTAAGCCAGAGTGCCTAGTGAGGAAGCCAACCAGATGTCTGGGGAGGTCCGTGAAAGACATCGGATCCTGCTACTCAAAGCTCCGTCCGGACCCCCAATGAGCATCTTAGACTGCCGACAACCCACTGCACTTATCCATAAGGATGAGTGCTGTGAGGTCATCCATGTCTGAAAGCCTGATAAACATATGCCAGAAGACACACCAACAGCAGGCTCTGGACCAATGAAAGGGAGAGAGGCACCTAATTTGGCAAACCTATCCACCTCCTCATTCCCAAAGATTCCCATATGACCTGGAACCCAGACCAGAAGCACATCCTTTAATGAAGAAAGATCTTCCAGTCTTTTAGAGCATTCCAACACCAATCTGGAAGTGAAGACAATGGCATGAGCTAAGCGCCTTCAACGCAGCCTGGCTGTCCGAGCAGATACAAATACCTTTTTAAATAATTATAAAAATTATTATTATTAATCATTAAAATAATTTCTGTTGAATATAATTTTATATTTCTTTTAAACTATTTCTATTATAAAACTTGGTTTATTTGGTAAAACATTAAATATTTGTTTAAAAAACTTTATTAAAACTTAATAGCTTAACTCACTTTCTCTTAATTAAAAATTAAGTGTAATTAGTGATCCATCAGAACTTGTATACTCTCCTTGGGCATTCTACGTAGTTTTAAACTTACTATAATACCGGTATAAATTAAGTATAATTTTACAATGCATTATGGTATAGTTTTATTTTAATACAAATAATACAAAACAATACATACATAATGTAATTCATTACAAAATATCATTATATTTGCATAGTATACAATATCCATATATACATTCTTTTTCCTTATTCCATATATCCATATATCCAAATTTTGTTTCTTTTTCGTTCTTTTTTTGTCAATTTATAAGTAATGTACGAGAATTACACGTATTACACGAGAATCATTCAGTAATTAACGAGACGATTCAGTAAGTAATTCAAAAACGATTTGTTTAATCAATACAAAAACTTTGGCTACTTTTCAGCATGGTCCTCAGTAACATTTATACACTTGTCCCATCGTTCTTCTAATTTGTGTTTGCCTCTGATATAAAATTCATTGAGTTGATCTTGAAGCCACTTTTGCACCTGATTTTTTTTTTTTTTAATTTCTTCATTGAATTGTAAATGTTTCCCACGAAGAGCCTCTTGTTTCTCTAAATGGAAGTCCGATGAGGCGCGGTCGGAGCTGTAGGGGGGATGCGGAAGGTTCTTCCACCAACTTTTTGAAGTCTTTCTTGAGTTAGCTATGCCATGTGTGGGCGCGCGTTGTCATGAAACAAAAACACCCCTTAGTCAAGTGACCACGACGTTTCGTTCGAATGGCAGGGCTTACTTTGTTTGTGAGCATCTCGCGTGCACTACTTCAACTATCAGTTCAACAGTAATACGCCTCTGCCCTGAATTAACGCATTAATGCGCGATTCGAGGGAGGAAGTTGCCACTTTCAACCGTTCGTCCACTTCATTGGTCGTCACAGGCAACTTACATGGCCACTTTTAAACTGTTCTTCCCATTTGTAAACGTTCGAACGATTCAAACAATTATTCCCATACACTTTCAACATTCTTTCGTGGATTTCACAATCTTTGATACCCTCTGCAACTAAAAAATCTAATCACTGAGCTTTGTCCTTCCGAGGTGCAATGCTCGAGCAGATTCGCCATTGTTAACTGAATACATTTGAGGTTATGCTTACCAAATACTCTCGAATAGTTGATGAGAAACTAAGTACAAGGATGCCAACTTGACGCAATTATACTATTGTATTGATGAAACAGACCTTTCTGAGCGATTTGTTTCGTTACTTATAAATAATCCTCGAAATTAGCTGATATACCTAAACTGCAGAGATAATGCTGCAGCTTTTATCATGCATTATTGACCTACCAAACCTGTAAATTAACCTCTCTCTCTCTCTCTCTCTCTCTCTATATATATATATATATATCTACACATGTGTATGTGAGTTTTATACATATTTGTTTGGAAAAAATCTGGTGTGAAACACTCACACAACTTTCTCTTACTC
>JAAEAF010010534.1:0-20579 GCA_011037195.1 Triatoma infestans
AAAGTTAGTTACTCCCCATCAAGGCCAGACTAGGAAGGGATAGTTCAATTCGTATAAATAGAGCGACTCAGTACAGATCAGGATAGTTTACGACCAGTTCACAACCATTCAGCAACATTCTACTACATTCTCAACACACAGTCAGTCTGTCTCTATATATATATCTCTCGCTACCTAACTTCTATATACTTGTAAAGTCCTTGCAGTTTGTGGGTTCTATTCACTATACAGTGTTCCAGCATAATCCTCAGGTAATTATTTCTCTAAAACCCATTCTCTCTAAGTTCTCTCTACTCTCATCAAAAATCCATTAATAATAATATAAAATAATAAACTAAACTAATAATAATAATACTAATAATAATAATAAAATAATAAGAATATATAATACGAATAATAATATAATAAGTAATGTGAAAGTTGTTACTTTCTTGATCCGGGGCGGTTTCGTTCGATTTGAATGTAATTACTTGACACAAATGTTTTCAAAAAAAAATGTTGGATATTAGACTCAACGACAATACGCTCTTAGGTATTCATGTGTGGAAAAAAATATTTTATTCTGAAAATATCAAGTTAACATGACATAGAAATCAAAAGGCATTTACCCTTAAATGCCTGTGAAAATCTATCTTGCCAGATGTAGTGGTTTTAGTGGATATGAACAGCAACATTACGAAACGTATTTCGGATATTACAAGATTGGCACGTTTGGAGTAGGAGAGAAGATTCGATGATATAGCTTCAATGACCTTGATAGCGTATATGGAACTTAATTTTTTTTTTTTTAATTTAAGGGCGCGTCAACATCTATGTCATTTAGCGTGAGGAGCCTTCTCGATTCAACTCGTTACAGACAACACGGGCCAGTACCGTACAGTGAAACGTAGAGTCTCCTAGTAAGAAAAAACATCTAAGGGCGTTCACAAATGGACTCGAACACAGATCTCTCGTGAAGTCCAGTATGCTAACCACAATTCCCTTCCCCTTCGAACGAGCTGAAATGATTGATAGAACTAGAGCCATTGATTCCACATCCCAGCAAATCTAAGCAGACTGTGATGAAAAGAGTTTTCACTGTTAAATATTCCAGATAAAGAACTGGAAAATGTCATTGTGAGATGATACGAACATGGAAAGAGTTTAAAATTTGGAAGGGGAATTGAGTAAAAAGAGGTGACCAATCCTTGATTATGGCTTTTTATTAAAACCGGACCTGCCATACCATAGGAAAAATGGATTAGAAAAAGCCCAAAAACTGAACAAATTAGCCACCGTATCTGTAGTCTAGAACAGAACTATGGCTGGCCGATTAGAAACAAGCAAAAATTAAAGAGAATCAAACTTTTTAATTTTTACTTTTATTTTATTTTTTGTATTAATGCTATGTAGAGAATCTTGGTTGAGTGTTTGTATTTTTATTTTCAAATATTTATATCATACGTTTATAATATATAAAAAATAAAGAATATGGATTCGTATCGATTGTTAAATTAATTACAGGGGTTATTTCTTTTCAATGTGAAATTGTGCACTCGATTGTAGGATTTCAATTTACACGCTGTTTCGAGGACCAATCTATCGTGTAAATCGCATGGGCCTGGCAACGGATAGCCTGTGCAGGTTTTGTCAGGAAGAAGATGAACGGCACGCATGTGGTATGATCCAGTGCGAGGGGCTGGTCTGGCTAAGGTACCACCGCCCGTTGGTAAAGAGAAGCTGGTGCAACAAGCCTCAGCCAGGGCCCTCTCTCGGACCTATTAAGTCCCTTCTAAGGGCAAGCAGGCTCGAGAGGGTGCTCTGAGGCGGATGCTCTGATTGACCACCTGGGAGCCCCCCCCCCAATTCCACGTTAGGTAAGGACAGGATAGGGGGAGGGTCCTCCAACTAGGGGGGTGGCCCAATAGATCCTTGGGTTGTCGCGGCGGCGTGGCTGAATAGCCATTCCCCGGTAGAATCTAATCTCTCTATCCGTGTAAATCGAGGATTACCAGTACTCCGAGGATTATCAGTACTCCGAGGATTACCAGTACTCCGAGGATTACCAGTACTCTGAAAAAGCCTATAATAATATAATCCTGGTCTCCATTAAAAAACTAAGATAATTTCTGGTCTTTTATTTGGTCTTTAACCAAAAAGGATTTTTTTTTTTTTTTGATGCATAGGCATTATCTATCTTTTCATCTTTTTCCTCCTCAGCTTTTCTAGGTAAACTCCCTGAACTGGAAATGGTTTATTTCATTACTTCTGAAATCCATCCAAGGCGGAAGACCCAGAAAATAAAAATTGTTCCCATGGGTCAAGCCTGTCATCTTAATCATCATAGGTGGACATCTAATAATATTAATATTATTATTATTATTATTATTATTATTCAAATGCTAACAGGATAAATTTTTCTTAGTTAGTCCATTTCAAAATGGACAGATTCACACGATCTTTAGATCTAATTCATAAAGTTGTTGTGGCTGTATCCATCCATAGAGCTGGAAAACGTCAGAAATTTTGTCGGTTCGCCTATCATTTGGATATATTGATAAATATCGCATGGAACGAAGTCATTACATACTCATAAAAACACTCAAAAGCAAGAGACATAAAAAAACCTATACGGCAACAGGCTTGCTAGATGGCGGCGTGGTAAGTACGCCGCAGTTCCCTGGCCGCTTTAGTTCGGGCCTTCGCTACCTAGGTACGCTACCAACTGTAGCTTCCCACTTTTTCTCACGATGCTAGATCAACGCCGATTTTGCACTCACGGGGAATTGAACCCTAATTTTCGCACCAAAGGCGAGTGCGCTAACCACTAGACAAAAGTGTGAGGACATTAGCGGATTACCACAATGAAAATTTAACATATTGCCAATATGTTATTCATGTAATTTTCTTTCACATTAAAACACTAAATAGGTCAAGTAAAGGAGAATGAGACATTGCAAAAATGTTCTGCCTTTCACATTTATCATAAATTTCACAATCCAATATTGAAATTAGAACAAAAACTAAAACTCGTGTTATCGATATTTGATCATTATAGTTATTTCCAAATGCAACGCTTTCACCCATTCTAGGATATTGTTTGAATCCGATCATCTATCGATGATTTGTCAGATCCTAATCAGCTTAAAGGCTTAACGTTCAATTAGTGAATGGCTAACGTTGATGTTCGCCTCTAGAGAGAGAGAGAGAGCTGGAAGAGAGTCATATTCAACTTCCCCCATTCACCTCTGATGTTCAATAATTTCATGATTCAAAACCGGAACTATAATATAATATAGAGACTATATTATAATATTTTACTGGCTCTGTACACAATGTTGTTCCAACTGTCTACTAAATATTTTTAGTATCTTAAAAATGTTTTATTCAAAGAAAATCTTTGAAAGGGTTACTGTCATTTTTATTTTATTTTTTATTGTTTACTTTAAAAGAAGCAGATTTCAATTTAAGCCAAATGCATTCATGCACGTCCGCAATCTCACATTCAAATCTATTAACAAACTCGCAATAATTAAATCCACTATTTTAATGAAGTATTTTAGGGAAGGGATTAGCTCAGTGGTAGCGCGCTGGACTAGCAACGCGAAGGTCCCGGGTTCGAGTACAGCTGCTGTCTTTAGATTTTTTTCTTCCTAGGAGCCTCTTATAGCTCTCTGTCCGGTGATGGGCAGTGTTGTCTGTAACATTGCTGGAGGCCAACAGTGCACTTAGAAGGTTTCGATTTTTGGGGTAGCTATATGGGCCCAGACGGGCTTTGGATAGCATAGGGATTGGTCCATCCCCATGGACAATAAAAATAAAAAAAATGAAGTAATTTATTTAATATTTTGCAAATTATTCTAATTATCACCGAGTAGTGAGTGGTATTGATGTACAAGCCTAGCATAGCGCTTGCCTATTCCTCAACAAAAAACCTTTAATATACCTGTCTAGCTCTGGTGGTAATGGGCGCTTGTCTTTCATGGAAATAAGAATATTGAAAGAATGTATAGGTTAGTAGGGAATTATTTTTTTATATTAATAATATTATAGATGTAGTTCTGTTAGTTTTATGTAGATTAATTGTAAATCTATACAACCGCGCTTGATCGTAAAGTTTGGCGCAAAGATAATGGCTGCAAGATATTCTGCGCCTTAAAAAAAACATGCATATATGTTTGGATGTGATTTCATTTGGTGCGTGTACGTATGTTATGTAATGTTCTGCGAGTGTGTGTGATGTAATATGTTGTAAGTCAGTCATCTTCTATTAGATAGCGTTGTTGAATAAACTTGTCTCTATATTCTAAAACGTCTAAAGTTGGCAATGGTGGCAACTTTGTGGGATCGACTAGGAAAAGTTGTAGTAGATAAATCTGTTATTATATATTTCTGTCATTGTATCTACTTACATTTGTCAGCGTGGATATTTGAATTTTGGGCAGCGTCTGTTTATTATTATTAAATCTGGTTGCCTATCGACCTGGGACTTAAGCCTATGTGGCTTTTATCCTCCCCCCCCCAATTTCTCCATCAAATCATCCCTCTAGATATTCTGCCCAGGTGTCTGCCGGTTTGTCTACAATATCCTAAAATATCTTTCAGCTCCAACCCTCCCAGGCAATCCCGCGAGAGTGATGCCCTCCCAAATACACGAAATCTAGTAGCAGCGAAACGGGGACACTGATATAGATTCACCCACTGACTAGCCACCCATGTGTGTCAAGTCACTACACCTACTAAGGTCCTCAGTCTTATTCTACTAATGGACAGGAGGAAATCTGAAACCCCCTGCTTAGACTCCTTGAAAAATCTTTTAGCGTGTCCACCCAATATTTCTCCAAAACTTTCGTCTTCCAAAGTCTAATCTGACTATCACAGAACCTCTTAGTGATGCCAAGGGCTGACTCGGGACCACAAAAAGGTAAGGAGGATCCCTCCCGAGCCAGCCGATCCGCCCTCTCATTGCCCTCTATTCCCGCATGTCCGGGCACTCAGAAGAGCTGCACTCTGCCCCTCTGAGCTAAGGTTCAGCATCTGTTTAAGTATCACGGCGTATCAAAAAAAATCCTTGCGTTCAGGTTCGACCTAGATAAAAACGTCTCGGTGCCAAATGGTTGCACCTAGATATTCGTTTAAGGTTGCAAAGAAGAATACTATATATAATAATAATAAAGATCGTTAAAGTAAGATTAAAAAAAAAAAAAACTATTAGGATAGTGACGTTGAAATGTCGCAAAATAAATTAAAGTAAAAAAATAAAAGAGAGAAGAAAAAAATTGTATTGAAGAAGATTTATAATAAAAATGAACAGAATACAAATAAGACGGCAAATCGAATCTGTCAAGGGCCTGTAGCTCTGCTGTTTCTAGGTCTTAAAACGAAGGAACAACTTGAAAATCTTGTGTTGTGAAATATTAAATGGGACAAGGGAGTAAGCATCCATGGGATATAGTAAGAGCAAAGAAAAGAAAAAAAAAAAAAACCGTACGATACAAATAGGACAGCAAAGGGAATAGCTATATCTTCCACTGATACGCTTCTTCTTCATTTTCTTTCTTTTAGAGCTGTCTTTCAATATTTCTATCACTCAATATTGGGTCCTTATAGTATCAGACATGAATATAACGAGTTTCAAAAAACATAATTAAAAGATATCACAAAAATGTACGTCTTCAGAGAAATATTTAACTTTGGCTCACTCTTCTAGAAAATGGGTGCAAGCATAAGAACAAATTAGGTTCATAGAAACAGCCATTATTAAACGTTCTGCGCAAATTATAGTAAACCGAGAGCGAATAACCTTAGACAAGGTTATGTCTAAATAAGGAGAAAGGTAAGCAACTCCCTATCACTACTGCGACACGCCATTTCATTTTGCGCGGCCTGCAACAAGAGTAGAATATTTTTTTTTTTTTGTAATTAAAATGTTTAAACTAAAATATCTTCAAATATTGAGCGATATGCTATTCGATTGTCCAATGAAAACCGATTCGATGAATCAGTAAGAAAAACTAATGAAAGTAACATAAAATTAGAAAAATAATATCTGGCAGAACTTGGCTAGAAAAAAAGTAAATAAACTCATTACAAACAATATTTTTTACAATCTACAAAGATCAGCCAGTTCCAGCTCTACGCCTGAACAAGGCAAGGAGACTTTATTAAGAGATCGACACCTGCTATAGCTCAGATAACTGGCAAAGGTAAAAGTGGGAGCAGCGTACCACAAGAGAAGGCAGAAACATCGAGACTAAGTGGCACTATTCCAGGACTTATAATCAGTCACGACTACCACCAACAACAGCACCTTCACAGAAAAGGAGTCGACACCGGCACTTCAATGAAGGAAATATGTATGCACAACATTTTAAAGGAGGCTTGCCCATTGAGACTTATTTAATTATTGAATTATATATTATATTTATTATTTTATTTATTATTGTTATTTTTATTTATTATATTTTATTATTTATTATTATTGAATTATTATTATTATTTAATTATAAATGGGTCCGCAATGCTGGATAACCTCCGGTATTTTATCTGTCGTAGCATGCATATTCATTTTGTTCTTGTCCGGTTTCGGATTTTCATCTATCGTCAAAGCAAATTTACCATGTTCGTGTAGAAAGTTCACTTCAAGTTACTATGTGTGTGTTTAAACCAACAAAGTGTGAATGTAACAGAAACATTACGT
Organism: Triatoma infestans; assembly: GCA_011037195.1. Classification (NCBI taxonomy): domain Eukaryota; kingdom Metazoa; phylum Arthropoda; class Insecta; order Hemiptera; family Reduviidae; genus Triatoma; species Triatoma infestans. Next base: position 6,680 of record JAAEAF010010534.1, read on the forward strand.
TGAAGTGAACTCTCTACACAAACTTGGTAAATTTGCTCTGACGATGGATGATAATCCGAAACCGATCAGGAACAAAATGAATATGCATGCTAAGACGATAAAATACTGGCTACCAATTAATTAGTTTGTACTGAAACTTTAAAGCCCTCAGTTCCATGAGCAAGCATAGCATACAAAAAGAAAAACTACCTATAAAAAGTTTAGATTTTTGAAAAAAATCGAAATCAGAACAAGATTGAAAAAGTTTAGACTACTGAAATTTGATAATTCTGAGATTTACGATGTCAATTATCTAAAGCAGAGAGAGAGAGACCATCATTCTTTCAGATATTTATTACTTAATTATATTATAATAATCTTGCAATTTCAAGTTATTTTGCTGGAGCATGCATATATTATCAATCAATAATAATGATTAAGATTAATAATAATAAAAAAAAGTTTCAAAAATATTTGCAAAAATTAAACAAGCTAAAAAATTAGTTGGCTGGGGCCAAAGAAGAAGAAGACGCTTCGTACACCTTTGGTGTCCTTCCTCAGGAACTGTTAAGGAAGAATGAAGAGTTAAATGTTTTCCACTGTAATGATACCGCAAAGATAATGCAACCACAGCAGAGAGAAGAGAGGCCCTCTCTGGTTAACAGAGACTACTCTCAGACTTAGGCAGGCTAGAGTGGGAGAACCTGTGTATATAAGCCAGTGGGAATCTATCTAAAGGATCTATCAGATACACCCATACAACTGTACATCGCATCGTGTCATATCTTTACTCTCACCATTCATTGTATCATTTTCATTATAAAGTCCAGTGCAGTTAGTGTAAACTTAACTACATTATATTAGTGTCTACATATCTCGTTCATTTAACCAAACCTAATTTCTCTCCTCAACAACTCCATTATATCCACTAAGACATTTAACTCTCATTTAACTAACATTTAACTCTCCATTCTTCCTTAACAGTTCCTGAGGAAGGACACCAAAGGTGTCCGAAGCGTCGAATAAACTTTTTTAAAAAATAAAAAATTTCTCCTTTGGCCCCAGCCAACCAATTTTTTTAACTTGTTTAATTAACAACGGCCAAACATAAATATTGTTTACATTGATATTTGCAAAAATGTTTGCACTTTATCCGTTTATGTATATACTACGTATTATTAAGAGTGTGGGTTGCAAATTGAAGTCGATCGGGATATGACGAGGTGATATCGAATTACAATTACAAACGTCCATTCTGGTTTACAATTGACAAAGGAATCTTTCAGTCGTAAGATAAAACGTATAATTTCTCAGGCGTGTATTTTTATTGGTATAACAAATTAGCCGTAATTATGGCATGTCACGTGAGCGGCGTTGTTTCAAATGTAATAACTGTATCCCTTAACAATGGGTGATTGTGTTAAAACAAAAAAAATGAAAAATTAAGGAATGCGTGCCCTGTTTTTTCAAAAAGGCATGGGTAACGAATACTTTTTCTTAAATGTATGAAATAATCAATAAGCAGTGGCAATATTAATTATGATAGAAAGGAGAAGAAGAAAGACAAATTCGAAAAGCTGGTAAATCGCAGCAGTTCGTCCTATTGCAATAACACAAAGTAAAAGAATAAATAAATATTTTATATATATATATTTATTTATTTATCAAGATAAGGATGAAAAAAGAGGAATTTGCGGCCCACTGAGTTAGAAGATAAGTGGGCTGCTTTCTGCACCACTTACCAGCTAGAATATTGTATTCCTTCATCATGGTGAAGTAGAGGAGGAGGTCTTAACCTTGCATGCACCGTCTAAGGTCACTTGGCATAACATTATATATATATAAAATCCATTTACTGTTTTTGTTTTTATGTATATATTATATATTAAGGAATATCTTTAACATTAAAATGAAAATTCTGAATATGATAAAAGTGAGGATGTGTTATTGTTGTTTGTAGTGGCTTGAGCGGTTTTATATAAGGTTTTGTAAGTATATATGTTTAAGAGAGTGAAGTATCAGAAATAAGAAAGTAGTCACCACTGCTAACAATAAATATATTCTATTGAAATAATAACTACAAGTTATTTGCATGATTATATAAATTTATTAATATGCATTGATGCTATGAGAGCGAAAAACAAGTGTTCTGCTTCGGCGTCTACAACAAACTGTCTTGAAGTAATGTCTTCTAATTGTTCGTTCAATTCCTCCCCTGTGAGAAGAAGGGAGCAGAACAATGCCATCAAGGTTCATGAACTTCCCCAGTAACTGTACTCTTCTACTTGCGTGTACCCTTTTGCCAACAAGGTCGCATTTTTCTTCCTAATTTTGATATTTCAAATTAAAATAGATATAATTTCTTGCATCCATCACAATGAACTACTGTTTGTTTTACTCTTCTTACTACAGGAGAAGTACTGTTACTCAGTGAGATTTCCCAAATTAATTTTCAAATAAATTAAAATTATTGAGGTCCTTAGACTTTCTTAGGATTCGGGTCTGTATGTTCAGATGTCTTATGCATTTATTAAATGTGATTAACGTAACTCATTTGATAAATGTATTCTTATACCATCTCCTCCTTGATAGTTACTGATGAATATATATTGGGAATCAAGGCAGCTCTTAAATGCTGGACACATTCCATTACCAGCTGTACTGAGTGTCACCATTGTGACCAAAAACCACCATTTTGAATCATTTAGTTCACATACACAAAATCCAAATACATACACACACACATATATATAAACCATTTTGCTCGTACGCTTAAATTTTGTAACTTTTTGAACAGAACGTTCAAAAAACTTCTTAAGTACAACAGATTTAGGGAGAGAAAAAATATAAATGGTCAACCTAATATGTTTAAAACGAGTAAATAAATTAAAAAAAATATATATAAAACACACAGTAACTAATTCTCTAACTGATATGTGTTCACATTTAAAACGTTGAATCTAAAGGGTATTTTATTCATATCAATCAATTCAATGACAGAAGTTCCAGCGCCCAACAGAACTCTTCACCTTGTTAGACCAGCTTGTTACCATAGTAACTACACCACACTGTACACCAGTATTAATGAATACCAGTTTATTTACATGCGTACATAAATTTCTAGGTAAATAATTTATAGTAATTTAAACGAACCAATTATTTTATAATAATTAATTATAAAATTGCTTTAATATTAGATATTTCTTTTATTATCATTATAATTATCATTTTATTATCGTAATTATAAAATTTTATTGACATAGTAGATCATATGTGATTCAAGTCAATCTAAATCTAAAACTCTATTGCATGTTTAAATTCTATTGGTGTTTAAATCTTAAGCAAAAAAAAACCTAGTGTGATACACACACACAAATGTCTCTTTTTGCTTCAAGTACAATTATGTATAAAATCAGAAATTCTTTAATCTTGAATTGTATTCAATTGTCCCCATATTAAATGCAGAGGTAGTGGGAAGGGACTATCGAGGTAGTGGTAGTGGTAGTGCGCTGGACTATCAACGCAAAGGTCCCGGGTTCGAGCAGTGCTGCCCTTAGATTTTCTCTTCTTAGGAGCTCTTCAGCTCAGTGTTCGGTGATAGACAGTGTTGTCTGTAACGAAGAACACAAGGCAGTAGTGCACTGAGAAGGCTTCGGGCGTCAATGACCATAGATGTAGGACGCGTCTTAAATTACGTACACAGCTTCCTAGAAACCCCGAAAAATCAATTTACTCGAAAAAATGCTTCAATAAAAAGGGATGGGGGCCTTATAGTATGTTATTAGTATTATTATTTGAGGGTTTCCAAAGAAATCGCAAAACTCAAAAAAACAATCTAGCAGTTATAATGAAAGCCAAATGGATGATGGTGTAATGAGAATACACACAATCTGACACTTTGCTTGCAATTTATATTTCAACACTATATAAGGAGAGAAGTGTAAATGAAGTGTAGAGTGACCAAGCGATGAGTGGTGATTATTAATAACTTGATGAACGTCATATGTAGAATGATGGCGTTGATTGTTTTGAGTCAGTTGAAGAGTAACGTGACGTAAAGAACTTTTGCCTGTTCTAACACATGAATAAGCTAGTAGTGTGGCATCAGGTTGATGTTGAGACTTTGTTAACCCATTAAAATTTTGTATAGCGACTTTACTCTTTAAGGTTTTCTGCGAATAATCTTTATTCTTTAAAGTTCATCTGGCGACTCAGAAGTGCTCAGAAATGCTATCATTGTCACCTAATATCTTTATTTTTTTTAAATCGTATAGATCGAACTTTTGAACAGCAGGGAATAATATTTTTAGGTTTTTTAAACTTTACCTACTTGAATACCGGGATTGATTGTTTGTTTGAGAATAAATTTTATTCAGTTATATCTTCATGGCTGGTTTAATAGTTTAGTGTAAGGAAGAGAGTGGAATGTAGAATATGTCTTGCTATTGTGGTGTTCTGTTATTGTAATATTAACATAACTTCCTATTCGGGCAAAGAGGAACAAACATTGTAAGCAATTTGTTGGTCAGACATGGAACAACACATGTTATATGCTCTGTGGCTACATTTAAATGAAATGACTTGGGTAAGTTACCCCGGAGCTATATCTTCTGTTTCTACCATAAAACTAAGGTCCATCGTTCAGATCTTTATTGATAAGCTATTGGTGTAATGTAACTATAAAATAAAAAAAATAAAATAAAATAAAATAAAAAAAATTGTAAAATTAGAATAACTTTTTTACTTACCCAGTTTGTTTGAGAATAAATTTTTATTCAGTTATATCTTCATGGTGGTTTAATAGTTTAGTGTAGGGAAGAAGAGGAATGTAGGGGGGGAGGGGACAAATACCTATCCAGGCAGATACAATAGTGTGATGACATTATAATCCAGTAGAAAGCGCCAATATTGAAACAAACCAAAAAACATTTAAATTTAATGGCATAAATACCGGAACTTTTTTAAAAAAAAAAAATCAATTTTATTAGAAAAAAATGATCCGATATTTTTTTGTGCAATTAAAATTCCAAGTGCCAAGCGGTTTTCGAGAAAATGAAAAAAAAATCTCAAAAACCAATTCTGTAATGACACACTTCCTGTTAATAGATTTTCCTCAAATTTGGACATTATAGCAATGCATGTAATGTATATTAATATTATATTGATATTGAAACCATCCGTAGCATTGAAATGTAAATTAGAGGAAAGGTTAATGTGATAGCTCCCACCCGAATCCTCTAAAAATCAATTTTCTTAGTAAAAAAGGTTTAAAAAAAAAAAAAATGCAATTATGTGTGTGGAGACAGTACGCAAAATTTTAAGAAAGTCATTTTTGAGAAAATCGCCGAAGATTTGAATCCGAAAACGTTTTTGTCAAATGTGGTGATGGAATACTAAAGGAATCAAAGGAATATCAAAGTTTATGGTTTCTTGAATTTTTCGTTGTTTGTTTTAGATATTTACATTGTTGTTTGTTTTAACTGCGATGACTCTGCTTGACGCGAAAGGTTATGTGAAGGTGTAGGGTTCTGTTTCGGAGAAATTCTTCTTACGTAAAGGCTTAGGGCAAGGAGACCCGTTATCCCCTCTACTGTTTAATCTTGAATTAGAAAAGGCTACAAGAGCCATACGTACTTGCCCAAATGGTACAATCTATAATAGGTTAAGCCAAAATATGGCGTACGCTGACGATGTTGTGCTAACAGGAAGATCGAAAGCAGCTTCGGCAGGTGTATTTCAGGAATTCGAAACAGCATTGAAAAAGTTAGGCCTAGTAATTAATGACGGAAAAACTAAGCTTATGGTCAGCACCAGACGGAGCACAATAATATGAAGTGGAGGCCGTATGCACACCTTATAATTTCGAAAAGGTTGGCTGCTTCAAATATTTAGGGGCAGTCTTGACCGAAAAAATCTGGTGTGAAACACTCACACAACTTTCTCTTACTCCAGTACTCAAAATTATAATTGACAAATTTTATAGTTAGTGTACCAAATTTAATGAAATTCGTCGAAAAGTGAAAACACTGTCCAGTAAAACTGTCCGGCTTACTAATTTCCTTGAAACTCGGAATTTGGGTCATATATTAATTTCTAGTTATTTCAATTTGGATGACAGAATTGTATAATCAACTGTGATAGCATTTTAAAGAAAAACATAACCCCCCTCCCCCAAAAGTCCCCTTAAATGAATTTATCAGGGGAAAAGTTTCAAATAAAAGTTGTAGCTCTTTATATGTATAGTTAACAACTGGTTTAAAGAAAATCGTTGGAGCCATTTTTGAGAAAATACCAGAAAACTGAAAATATTCAGTAAAAACGCACTTCCGGTTATTTTTTTTTTCAAACTCGGAATTTCAACAACATATTTAATTCTAATTAACATTATTTAGATGACAGAATTGTCTAATATACTGAAACAGCAGTTAAGATGAAAACCTAACCCGACCCCCTCCCCCAGAAGTGCCCTTAAATGAATTTTCCTGGAGAAATGTTTCAAATAAAAGTTGTAGCTCTTTGTATGTGTAGTTGATATACGAAGTTTAAAGAAAATCTTCGGAGCCATTTTTGAGAAAATTGCAAAAACGTAAAAAAAACAACTAGTAAAGTGGTACTTCCGGTTGAGGAATATTGACACATAACGCACCGTCAGATCCCATGGTGATACCTAAACGTAATATCAAGTTTGAACTTTCTACGATTTTTCGTTTTTGAGCTATGCTGTTCACATACATACACACACACAGACACACACACAGACACACACACACACGGACCATTCGCTAAAAACCACTTTTTTAGACTCAGGGGACCTCAAAACGGATATTTCCGGTGAAAACTCGATATCGAAAATTTGGCACGATTACAATACTTTCCTCTTACTAGGAGTAAGAGAAGTAAAAAAAAAATGAGTGCGGCATTGAAATTAAATGCAGACTAACGGCTGCAAATAGGTGTCTCTGGGCTCTTCGGAAAGTGTTAAGATTCCGTGCGCTCTCTAGGGAAGCGAAAGTGGAATATATATAAGACCATTTTAAGGCCTATTGCTACGTACGCCAGCGAGACGTGTGTAATGGCGAAAGAGGACACTAGAATTTTAAACGCTTGGGAAAGGAAGATCCTACGGAAGAATTTTTGGTCCTATAAGGGAAGGTGAGAGGTACAGAATAAGAAAAAAAGCAGGGAATTGATGGAACTGTACCAGGATCAGGATCTAGTGGGATGGATAAAAAGAGGACGAATTAAATGGTTGGGACATTTGGAAAGAATGGAAAATGCAAGAATTCCCAAGAAAATGTGGACTGGACACCACCCTGGAGGGGCTAGAAGAAGAGGAAGACCGAGACTTCGTTGGTTGGATGAAGTGGAGTCCGATTTGAGAAACATCGGAATAAGAAGGTGAAGAAGGATTGAGAGGAAATGGCAGCGAGTGGTTGAGGAGGCCAAGGTCCTGCGTGGGCCGTTCAGCCAAGAAAGAAAAAGAAGATTGTTTGTTAGTTAGTTCAAATAAACACATACATACAGACATTCACATTAGTTGAAAATATTTTTATTTTCTCTTAATTGTTGGTCGGTGGGAAATAGTGTGATCGTGCCAAGTTTTCCAAATTGAGTAGTACCAACCGGAAATATATGTTTTGATCGTCTTTTGAGTGCGTAAAAAAAAAAAAAAAATTTTTTTTAGCGAATTATCTGCATGTGTGCGTGAACAAAATATTAAAATATTTCAAAACTTATAAAACATCATTTGATGCGAAATTAGCTCAGTGTAATGGATTTGTTACGCGGAGAACCCGGTTTCAAGCCAGCAGTTGATATACTAAGTCTACTAAGTCTAGATTTTCTTGCCCTGTCTGTAGCTCACTGTCTGCTGTAGTCTTTAACGACAGAAATTACTTGGAGGCCGGCTGTGCACTGAGAAGACTCCGATGCCAATGGTTTCAGATACTGAAGCTCCTTAGAGGGAGAGAGGAAAACTAAATCTTTATAAAAAATTCTAACATCCAAATTAGAAAACTGTGAGAATTGCAGCGACGAAGAAAAGTCATGTGAATCATGTTACCAATCAGATTTTTCCAATAATGTTTATTGTTCAACTAATTACAAACAGTAAAATAAATTAAATATGCAGTAAAAAAATTTTGATATGCAACAAAATTATAAAAAAAAATCTGGTGTGAAACACTCACACAACTTTCTCTTACTCCAGTTCTCAAAATGATAAAATTGACAAATTTTATAGTTTGTGTACCAAATTTAATGAAATTCGTCGCATACTGAAAAAAACTGTCCATTAAAAGCGCACTTCCAATTTACTAATTTTCTTGAAACCTCGCATTGTCAGCCATCTCTTTTTTTTTTCTAACTAATTATGTTTGGATGATAGAATTGTATAATCAACTAGGATAGCACTTGATGAAAATCTAACCCACCCCTCCCCTAAAAAGTGCCTTAAAAAAAATTCTTTCCAGAGAAATGTTTTAGATAAAAGTTGTAGATCTTTGCATGTTTAGTTTATATACGAAGTTTCAAAAAAATCGTCGAGCCATTTTTGAGAAAATTGCGAAAAAGTGAATAAATCATTTAGTAAAGTGGTAAAGTAAACGCACTTCCGGTTATCCGATTTTTTTCAAACTCGGAATTTCAACAACATATTTAATTCTAATTAACATTATTTAGATGGCAGAATTGTCTAATAAACTGAAATAGCACTTTAGATGGAAACCTAACCCCACCCCTCCCCCAAAAGTGCCCTTCATGCATTTTCCCGGAGAAATGTTTCTAATAAAAGTTGTAGCTCTTTGTATGTGTGGTTGATGTTTTAAAGTTTACAGAAATCGTCGGAGCCATTTTTGAGAAAATCGCAAAAAAGTAAAAAATCCAACTAGTAAAGTGGTACTTTCCGGTTGAGGAATTTTGACAGATAACGTACCGTCAGATCCCACATGATACCTAAACGGAATATCCAAGTTTCAACTTTCTACGTTTTTCGTTTTTGAGCTATGCTGTTCACATACATACATACACACACACAACACCACACCACAATACAGACCATTTGCTAAAAACCACTTTTTTTGGACTCAGGGACCTCAAAACGGATATTTCCGGTGAAAACTCGATATCGAAAATTTGACACGATTACAATACTTCCTCTTACTAGGAGTAAGAGAAAGTAAAAAGAATTTAAGAAAAGCTTATGAAAACTTATGTGAAAAAAAAAAATCTGGTGTTAAACACTCATACAACTTTCTCTTATTTCGTTTTTAAAATTGTAATTGACAAATTTAATGAAATTCGTCGGTGTTTTTTATGGAGAAAATCAAGAAAACTGAAAAAAACTATTCAGTAAAAAAAATGCACTTCCGGTTTACTAATTTTCTTAAAATTCAGAATTTTGGCAATCAATTAATTTTATCTAGATGTAGTAGAATTGTATAATTAACTAAGATAGCACTTTAAATCAAACATAACCCTACTACTCCCATCCCAAAAACCCCCATAAATGAGTTTATCCGGAGAAATGTTTCAAATCAAAGTTGTGTAATTCACATAATTCGTTTAAAAAAAAAAATTGTTGGAGCCGCTTTAGAAAAAAAAAAATTAGAAAACGAAAAATACTTTTCAGTAATGACGCAATTCCGGTCATCCGATTTGCTTTAAACACGAAATTACAACAACAATATATTTAATTCTAATTAATATTATTTAGATGATAGAATTGTATAGTAAACTGAAATGGCACTTTAAAGGAAAATCTAACCCCGCCACTCCCCTAAAAGTGCCCTTAAATGCATTTTTCCGAAGAAATGTTTCAAATAAAAATTCTAGATCTTTGTATGTGTAGTTGATATACCAAGTTTAAAGACAATCATTGGAGCCATTTTGTAGAAAATCGCAAAAACGTGAAAAAAAAAACATATAGTAAAGTGGTACTTCCGGTTGAGGAATTTTGACAGGTAACCTATTGTCGGATCCCATGGTGATACCTAAACGGAATATCAAGTTTCAACTTTCGATTTTTTCTACTTATATATAAAGACACACACAGACCATTTTCTCAATACCACTTTTTTGGATTCAGGGGACCTCAAAACGGAAATTTCCGGTGAAAAAATCGAAAAATTGACACGATTACAATACTTCCTTTTACTACGAATAAGTGCAAGTAAAAAAAAGTTATGCCAACACAAAATTCTTTTTTCTTTTTTTTTTAGTTACATTACACCAATAGCTTATCAATAAAGATAAAATACAATATCTGAACGATGGACCTTAATTTTATGGTAAAAACAAAAGATATAGAGCCCCGGGATAACTTACCCAAGTCATTTTATTTAAATGTAGCCACAGAGCATATAACATGTGTTGTTCCATGTCTGGCCAACAAATTGCTTACAATGTTTGTTCCTCTTTGCCCGAATAGGAAGTTATGTTAATATTACAATAACATAACACCACAATAGCAAGACATATTCTACATTCCTCTCCTCTCTCTTCCTTAAACTAAACTATTAAACCACCATGAATATATAACTGAATAAAATTTATTCTCAAACAAACTATTCGACTAGGTAAAGTTTAAAAAAACCTAAACAGATTATTCCCTGCAGCTCAAAAGTTTGATCTATGCGATTTAAAAAAAAAATAAAGATATTAGGTGACAATGATAGCACTTCTGAGTCGCCAGATAGACTTTAAAGAATAAAGATTAATCGCAGATAAACCTTTAAAGGGTAAAGTCGCTATAAAAATTTTTAACGCGTTAACAAAGTCTCTACATCAACCATGAAAGGCTGATGACACATTACTAACTTATTCATGTTAGAACAGGCAAATGTTCTTCACGTCACGTCACCCATCAGCTGATTCACAACAATCAACGCCATCATTCTACATAATACATTCATCAAACAATCACCACTCATCGCTTAGTCACTCCACACTTCATTTACTCTTCTCTCCTTATATAATGTTAAAATATAAATTGCAAGCAAAGTGTCAGTTCATGTGTATCCCATTCACATCACCATCCATCCTGCTTCCATTACAATTGCAAGTTGTTATTTTTATTTTAGTCTTTTCAATTTCATTAAAAACACTCAAATAATAATACTAATAATATAATATAAAGTCCCCGTCTCTTTTTATTGAAGCATTTTTTCGAAAAAATTGATTTTTTTATGGGGTTTCCGGGAAACGTTAGGTTTATCTCCGAAAACTATCTTTTCAGTACAATGTACGCTTCCAGCATGTGTAAATGCAATATGAAGATAGTTAAGTGCGTGTTTCATTCCAGAAGTTTAAAAAACAGAAAAAAAATAAAGTTAAATATTTGCCACCAAAACTTTGAAATTATTTAACTTTGAAGTTATAAACTATTTAATTTAATTGTAAAAAGAAGGTCATAAAAAAAAATTCAGTGGGTGAGTGATCGATCGATAAAAGATCAGTGAATCATCCATATGCTCAAGTATGTTAAAGACATTAAGAACCCTGGGAAAGTGTGATGAGTCAGTGTCGTTGGAATGCAGTTCCTTTCAATACACAATATCCTGAGCAAACGTGAGCACTATCCTAAACTAGAAAACAATAATAATTTTTTTTATTCTGTAGAATAATATCAATCATTTTATAAGAGGATATTATTATAAAGAAGGTGAATTTGCCAAAGGTTTTAAGGTTCTAAATGTAAAACAGGATTTCTTATAAAATCGACGAAACAAAAACAAACAAAAAATCTCCTCTGAAACACATTACATAACTTTGTCTTACTGCAATTAATACAATTATAAAATTTACTATCAAATCTTTTAAATAAAAGTTATAGACTTTGTATCTATTCATTCAGCATTTAAAGTTTAAAGAAAATCGTTGCCGTTTTCGAGAAAATTCCAATAGCATTCTGTATCGGAATGGTTGAAGTAGCTAAACGGTGTAAGGGTGTTGTGAGGAGATGTTGGTTGTTGAAGATGATAGATAAATAACACCTTAATATTTGGTTTAAGATATATAATTGATCTATGTAAATATATAACTGACTGTATACCAAAGACTTTACACTTTAGAGTTTAGAACCTAACTGAACTGACAGACTGACGTGGCTAAACGATATGTACGGAGTGGATGTTTGAGTGTAAGACTGAATTTTTCAGAATAGTTTCTGACTGTCTCTCTCGTATTTATATACACTCGCCGAGCCCTCTCCTCTATCTGTGCGCGAGGGGCTGTTTATGAGTGGTGGGGGTTCACTCGCTAGAGTGGATGAGTGGTGGGGGTTCACTACCACATACTGAAATTTAACAAGATAGCTTTATCTTACTAAGAGTAAGAGAATTAAAGTCTGTACTGAGGAGAACTTGCGTAGAATTCCAATTAATAAGAATACGTATTTAATCGGACAGCCAGGCCGCAATGAAAGCTCTGGAGGCTTTCACAACCACTTCCTCTCTAAGTCAAGGAATGTCGAGGAGAGGCCTTGATGCCTCTGCTACAATAAAGTCCCAGCGGAGATGGGTGCGGGTACAATGAAAAAGCTGATCAACTGCCCAGGAACGGGGCGATGAACTCCGTTCTGTGGTTCAGGGTCTGTCCTGGGGGATAACTAATGAGAAAAGCATAAAGCGATCTGGGATGTGAGCCCAGGGCAGTGCACAGTAAAAGGATAATGCCTAAACAGTGTCACAATAGGACCAAAGAGATCCTTATTTAGGCTGAGTAGAAACCAGATCTCTCTCGTCACGTGGCTATTTACAAGCTAGGAACCCTTGTACAGACTGTGTCAGGAGAAGGAGGAGACAGCCCACCACCTGTTATTTGATTGTTTCGCGATACGAAACCTTTGGTACTCCACGAACTGGAGAGATAGTAACGCAAAAAGATCTAGTAGACCTTAAATTCGTTGGGGATGGCATTGGAGATGGCACAATAAGCGGTCATGTTGGCTGCGGTGCCAGGGTATAGGTCACCCGAGTATTTTAATCTAAATCTAAAAGGTATTGTCAAGGAAAAATATTTTGATTTCTTTCTAAGTTCATCCTAAGCCTTGTCCTAGATAAACATTAGAGTAGGTACTTTTTTTTGTTTCGCCACCCTAATGATCTTCCCATGTAATAATGAGGGATGAAATGAAAAAGTCTCCTTCACTGTTGTGTTTACTATGGTTGTAAAAATAAATACAATCTTTGCGATCCACAGATGAATTTTTGAAACTATTTACATTATACAGGGTGTCCAATTTAAACGGCCCACTTTTAAAATAACTCTTAAACGAAGAAAGATATCAAAAAAGTAAACATAACGTTTGTTCAAGTATTTGCGCTCTAGTTTATCACGGTGTTAATGTTTTTTGATTTTATTGCCATCTTACACCTAAAATCGGTGGTTGAAAGTGCCGATTTCCTTTTGACCCCCACTTTTTACACCTGTATTGAAAACTACTAAACAAATGAAGAATAATGTCGTTAATTTCATTTCAATATTTCAAACCGTTGCCGAGATATTCAATCATAGATTAAATTTTAGTCGTTTTTTTCCCTATTTCTTTGTTTCATAAACTAAAATTAAAAGGGGATTTTCTTATTAATTTTTAATAAATAAGAGAGTTCAAATGCAGACAACACTTAAAAACCCATTTTAGAACCATAAGGGATTTAAAAATCAGGTAAAACATCATTAAAACAAAACAATATTCCCGTTTATTTACAAAAATCTATAACAAAAAATATATTTTCTATTTATTCAAAATGACCTCCTCGGCTTAACCGGCACAAGCGCAGTCGCTCCCCAACAGATGAAGTTGCAAACTGTATCATGTCTGCCGGAATTATTAAGCATGTTTGGATTAAGTCTTCTCTAAGTGCTTCTGGAGTTGTTGGTTCCCTGACATAAATTTTTTCTTTGGGGATATCTCAAAGAAAAA
>JAAEAF010010535.1:0-28030 GCA_011037195.1 Triatoma infestans
TTTTAAATAAAATCGCATATGAATTAAATTATTATTATTATTATTTTGCAGTTACGTAATCAATTGGAAATGAGCCAGATTTAACTTATTTTATTACGTATTTATTTTATGCATGTCTTTTATATTTTCTTTAATTTTCCTTGATCACTTGGTTAATAGGAATTAAATGATTTTTTTTTACGCACTCTTATTGCTTTAAGCAAAAGTTCAGCAATTGGATCCAATTTCCGCAATCGCATTTTCTCTTGGAAATACCTGTTTGAAGACCACTAAGCACGCCAAAAATATTGAGGAAATGATCAGCTTATGTATATGTTTAAAAGTTTTTATGAAGACTTTACTAAAATGGTATTCCAAAGATTTTCTTTGGAACACCATGGATGCTAACTGAACATTATAATTATCTTGCCATTTTTTATTGAAACATTTTTCTGAAAATTGAATTGGGTTCCTAGAGCTCATTTATAAACTGAATGTTTTTAGTTTTGGCAATACCTGGCTGTATTCCATTAGATTAAAAGTGATGAAGACAGGAAGACAGGAGTTCGATCAGTGAGTGAGTAAGCTTCACTTGTCACGATATTTCGTGCGTTCATTTTTAATTCGCCACTTTTTTTTTTGCTCAGATCTGCCCTTAGATTTTTTTTCTTCCTAGGGGCCTCTACAGCTCATTGTCCGGTGCTGGACATTCTTCCCGTGTATACTCGTTTCCCGTACGGTACTTTTGGTTAGTTTAAGGACCGTGCCTACCGCCTTTGAGGTTTACCATTCCCCCGTTGCAAGCAACGAGATCGTTTTACAAGAAGGGGATGTCACTACCATCGAAAGGCTGTTAGTGCCAATGCCAGACCACGGCAGAAGTGCCTAGGCACACCGCCGCTTGACCCATTTAAGTGCAGGTTGAGATACGCTCACAAGCGACAAAGTGATCCATATAGGTGTCACACTTCTACTCCCAGAAGCCTAGCGAAGGCATTCTAGCCAGGTTCTGGTAGGCCACGCACAAACAGCAATGCGCTTCCAGCTACGGGGCTGGCACAGGGGTTGATTAATTGCGAGTCTCCTCCCGAGCTAAATCATGACCTCGGTCATTGGAGTTATTGGTTAAACTATTGCAAGCAATTGGCTCGGAAACTGGCTTGCGCCCTTAGTTCAGTATTTCAACTCTTACGAGCTAGCGTGACTGATCGCACGGCCGATGGATCGACGGATTGAATCTACTGATTCCTATCCATTGCCTCAAGCACAGGGGTGCAGTGACCCAGGATACTTGCAGGCAACCCTGGAAGGGGAAAGGATCAGGATGGGAACCTGGAGAGCCGGAGGCTGATTCCACCTCGAAGGGTGGACGATGGCTTCGCCACAGGCCTACGCCATCCGGTGCTGGACAATTGTCTGTAACGAGAGAACACTGTCCGGAGGCCGGCAATGCACTGAGAAGGTCCAGGCGCCAATAACCATAGATGTATTACGCGCCTTAAATTTAAAAAAAAAAAACATATAAATTTACCCAGGTTATGCGGCATTCACTGATCCGTCTGCTGGACGTAATTCAGTTATTCAGTAGGAATACTGTTCTTAGAATTCAGGTAAAAAACATGACTACTAAATGAATTTGGTATAATTTATCAATGACAAAAGAAATTACTAAGTATTGTGTTAAATATTAAATTCTTTAACAAAAATCCCACCTATAATAATATCAAGTTACTCTGCAAATGTTAATTAAATGTAAGATATTCAAGCCATTTGAAATATATAGTTTCTATTTATCTAAAAGATAAAACAAAAACAAAAGATAATAATGATAAATAAAATAAAGAGGATCACTTAAGAGGATAACTTGCTGGATAAAACGACAATAGCCACTTAACTCACTCTGAGAATGACATTAGATGAAATAGTAGCCTGGAGTGTAGTCAATGGGTTTGCAGGTCTTCAACCTTTTCACCCATTTAATATGTTTTATCTAATATACGTAATATCTTGCAGTATATGTTAAGGTTTTTCGAGAAATTATTTCTTTCAGGGTTTTATTTTCTAATTAAATCTGTCCTATGTTGCTTCGCACAGACAAAAATGGAAAAAAAAATTGCAGAAAATTTGAAAATGTTTTCTCTAATCACTTAAGCAGAATGCATTACGAGATAAAACCTAACATCCAAATCGTCCGTTTTCAAAGTTGCTGCACTTGTGTGGTTCGAATGATTGTCAGGCCTGAGTATCTAGTATTAATTCAGACAAGAGAAAACTGTTTTGGATGTTAGTCCCTAATGGTTCTTCCAAGTCATTAGCTTGTCTCCTATGACTGAATTATGCAAATATGCTAAAATAACATATTTTGATTATAATTGTAATATATTGGTTGATGTGTGTATGTTGTATATTGTAGCACGAGCGGTATTGAAAGGGCTTATTAGTGTGTAAGTTTTAGAGAGGAGAAAAATATTAAGAATTATGTAAGAAGTCACCACTGTTTTAAAATAAATATATTATCTCTAAATGAATTTAAACACTTCACAATAATAAGCTTGTAAATATATAGAAACTCTGACATTTTAATTATTTTTTAAAACGCAAATGTTCAACATAAACACTTATTAGCAGGCACACTGAATTTAAAATGAGAGAATGACGTTCTGAATGCGACGAATGTTGCTGGTTAAATTCTGAAAGACAACTGATGAAATAATAGATAGTTAAAACTTGTCCTTTATATTTGATTTCTAAAAGGGGTTAAAAGACCAAGAGTAGCCGAGTTCTCTGACCTCTATTGTAACAGTGTCTTTTACCTGGGTCCTTTGTCTAGGGATATCATTGAACTCAGTTTAATAGTCCCTAATAGTTCTAAGTTTCACTTCACTACACTAAAATACACTTTATTTTAAGTTAAAATTCACTAAAATATTTTTCAAAATTATTTCAATTTTTCCATTTGCTTCTTCCAAGTACATAATCAATATACTCATTAACAAATTGAAAGATCATTGAGATTATGACTCATTTCTTTAAAATTTATTTCTTTGGGTCCTTTCACCCGTCAAGTTGCTATTGATAAAATTATACAGCTTTTTACTAATTAAACTAATTAAAGCACTGTCTCCAAGCTTACCCTTAAATTACACATTAGTTTGCGACATTACATTAAATACATATTCATTCAACCTAATGTAAGAATTTTTAAATTCACTTTCTTATTGAATTGTAAATAAAAAATAAAATCATAAGGAAGCGGTGCAAAATAAAGGAATACAATGAAACAAAGGAAGCAATGGGAAAGAAATAAGTATAGTGAATGGAAGTCTGTAATCGGGTTGAACACATTATTGGTAATTCTAGCATTCCAATCGCCATTAGTCCCTTCGCTACGCCCTATTCAAAAGAGTTTTCAATTCAATTGCGACCAGATTGGTATTACATTAAGATCAATTTTAACATATAATCGAGTAAAAAAGTAACTTTGAATTTTTATAGAAAAGATATTTATTAAATTTTATGATATTCTTGTAAGTTTTGTAATACCCTGGTTAATTTTTGGAGCATTTAGGCTATTTTGTAAAATGATGCACTTCATCCATAATTTTGAAGTTTTATTAAACTTAATATTAAAATTATGACGTAATTCTTTTTCTTCAAAAAAGAATGACTAATAGGGCACAATGGCCTGGCTATACTTTAATCTGCAAGACAATAGTGGCCATCACTGTAAGATTTGGCGCCAATTAGGCTTGGCTAAAAGCTATCTTGGCTTGAGTGAGCCTGTGTGCAGAAAGCTGCGATTCCAGTCTATTAACTGAAATTAATTAAATTTTCTTGAAATTGCAGCTATTCATTACCCATCAGCGGATTCAATGTTCTTACAGATATATCAGCATGAGGGAACAATCGAGTCGCATGAAGCTGGTAGGAGATAGCGCTGCCTATGGGAAAAATTTCTTCTGGCTTTGGGATGTTTGACTGTAATTAATCAAGTAACGGGTGCCACACCAGTCCTCAATAATGACAGTGAATAAATGAAATCCAATACCTGGAAGAGGACATATGTTTCCGCTGGTGGGAGGTGAAAATGTCATGGCAGACTCTTTGGCAAAAGAGGGTTCCCAACAAAGCAGTCATACAGCGCTTACCTTTAGTTCATACAGAAGATCTATTAAAGGAAAGCTGGATGAATCCTTAAGGGAAGATTAAAGGATTGCCGGAAGAAAGGAAGAACATGAAATGCTCTTAAAGATAATCCTATCCCGGGATTAACTTTTGACACCTGAACCGAATTGGATGGAGTACTCCCATTATGACCGGTATGTAGAGGTAAAGATATCATAGCGGCACACATTATGACGTGCCCATCATTAACAAATTGAGATTATATTGATGAAGATCCACATAGTCGAGGAAATATTAATTATATTGCGCTGTAAGAGAAAAAAAAATGGCTAATCTGCCAAATTAAGTGGGCATTACAAAAAGAAAAGGTTTTAAGCGAAAATTCTTATAACTGAATAAGAAGATTGAAGATTCATAAAATTTAAGATGCCTTCCAAGCAACAATCATGCGATCATAAACGGAAAATCCCGATTCTGGCTGAACCACTTTTCTTGAATTTTACTGGTATTTAGATTCACTTAAAGAAACTATTCCTTCCGCAAAAAAATTTTTATCCGAATAGATTGAGATGATTCATAAAATTTAAGATGCATTCTAAGCAGCAATACTGCATCATGAAGGAAAAATGTAATTCTGGCTGAACTACTCATCTTGAACTTCTTTGGTATTTTTTAGAATCACTTAATGTACTATTCCTTCCAAGTCATTTCACAATTTTATGCTACTACAAGTTTTTATGTTTGTTATAACCCACCAATAGATTAGTTTTTTTTTTTTTTTTATTTAAGGCTGTCTAAAATCTGTGGTCATTTGCGCCCGGAGCCTTCTCAATGCACTGCCGGCCTCCGGACAGTGTTCTCCCGTTACAGACAACACTGTCCATCACCGGACAGTGAGCTGTAGGGGCTCCTAGGAAGAGAAAATCTAAGGGTAGCACGGCTGGATTCGAACCCGTGATCTCCGCGTTACTAGTCCAGCGCGCTACCACTGAGCTAATCCCTTCCCTAATTGTAAAGTTAATCTCCCTCCAACAACAGAGTTTAAGATTAGACTCCCACGTGTTGGATGTTTCCATTTTAAGAAAATATGCCCCTTTTAAAGACCCAAACACGTGTTTCTTTTTCTCACTCAAGTACCATCACCATACCCTCCCAAGTCATTTCACAATTTTATGCTACTACAAGTTTTTATGTTTGTTTATAACCCAACCAATAGAGTAGTTGCGCTTATATTTGAAATATATATATATAAGTATACAAACGAATCGATAGTTTCGTAATGGTTACTAAGATGCGAGAGAGTTCCTCTGAAATTCTCACAGAGTACCTTTCCGTTAGTTACATTAGAGGAAAGGCCCGATTTGAAGTAGAAAGGGGTTTACACTCTATAGGTAAGTACTTTACTCCAAGTGCTAAATACTTTAACCTAAGCCAAGTGCTCTCCTTCTCTCGGTAAAAGATAACCTCTATGAGGATTTTAAAGGGAGAAATTCTAAATTAAGTCTAGAGGTCAATGTATTATTACGTACAGAGCAGAGTGATCATGACGCGTGCTAATGGCATAAAGTTTGAGCTGATGAGTTGGAAGTATGTGGCCAGACATAAATTTAAGAAGTAGTATAAAACAAAAAAAAAAAAAAAAAACTGATTACGTTGAGAAGCGGTTGTTGGTCCGTTATATGGGGTAAAATTCTACACAAAATTAGGAAACTTTAACAATATGGTGGTGGAATAAGTTAGACTGAAAAAAAAATAAAAGGTTTTATTATTAAGAGCTCCAAGGATGTTTTTATGGCCCATAAGTGAATTAATTAATTGCAAGATATATACTTCATTCACGTTTCTCTGCGCAACTTTGAGGACGCTTCTTATTATATGAATTTAAATATTACTATTTTATATGATTTAATAATAAAACTGGAGAGAGCAATTATTTTTCGTTTGTGTGTGTGTGTGTGTATGTGTGTGCGTATATATGACGTATTTTTTTTTTTTAAAGAAAAAAAACTTCCTTTTTTCCTAAATCATATTAAAATAAAACATAACAGTAACATTAATGTAGAACATAATGTTGGTTTAATTATGTAATTTTCTTCTATAAAATGATTTAAGTTGGTATAGTGGATCTGACATGAATGTTTAAAATTAACCTTCTTAAACTACTTAAACCTGCTTAAGTAAAGCCGCGTCTAAATTAAGTTACAGAAACTTTTACTAGAATAAGTTATCTCTCATTTCAGGTCATGTTTAAAGTTGGGGGAAAGTTTTAGGGAAATGAACACTTTGTCTTATTCTAGTTCTGATAATAATGTTTAGCCATTAATTAACAAAAAGGTAATTTTCGTTGGAAAATATATTTTTGACTTCTTATAAGAGAATAAATTACTGTAGTTTTTTTTTTTTTTTAATTTTATTTCAAAGATCTTTTTCTTTATTATTGATCTGAAGTTTGTTTAACTGGAATCAAATATGAAACTGAATTTTATTTCTCTATTTTTTATGGGGCACATTTTTATACGCCAACAATATATAAGAATTGTAAAAAAAAAAAAATATATATGTTCGATAAGTTATGGGAAATTTTTTTTATCTGGATGTCTATTTTTCTTCCCTAAAAAAAGGGGGCCAAGCGCCACTTCATTTATTTCAATGATCGTTACGATGCTTACATGTGCTTCCAATCTTTTTTTTTTTTTCGTTTTATTAAGAAATTCACAACTATACAAACAGTATTATGAGTGAATATGATAGTAGTGACATAAAAAAGGGCGTGAATGTCTTGTTAGGAGATGCCTCCCAGTGGAGGTACTCCCTAATTATTGCTATAAAATGCTAACAAGAAGTTAGATGGTCGCGCGGCCAGTGGCATTTCAGTCTCCTGGAAGGGTTGTGTGGAATAGAAAGAGAAGGGTTGTTGGACTAAAGGGTTAGAATGGTTGGATATGAGGTTATGGAATTTCTTGTAACGTGATTTTATGAACTGATGAACAAAAGGGATTTTGAGGTCATTGTGAAGGGTTAGGTTGGAAACATAGAACGGGGCATTGGTAATTCTTCTGAGGGTTTTGGATTGAAAAGCTTGAATGCGATATGTGTTGGAATGCTTGGTCGAACCCCAGACCTCGCATCCGTACGTCCAGAGGGGCTTTATAATAGTGTTGTAGATAAGACTTTTGTTTTCAAGAGAAAGTTTAGAGCGTCGGTCAAGTAGTCTCGAGAGAAGTTTGTAACGTCTGTTTAGTTCAAGTCTTTTTAATCGTGTATGCGGATTCCAAGTAAGTCTTTTGTCTAGATAAAGTCCTAAATATCGGACTTTGTCCACTGTCGGTATTATAGTCCCATGAAGGAGGATGGGCGGGAGAGTAGCGCGGCGGAGGGTGAAGGAAACGCATTTGCTTTTAGTGGGATTGACCTTTATTCTCCACCGGATAAGCCAGTCTTGTAGAGAGATGATATGGGATTGTAGTGCACGGGATGCGGAAACAGGAACGGGATTTGGAGCAATAACACATGTGTCATCAGCGTAGGAATGAAGGATTGTTAGGTGCTTCCAATCTAGGAAGTAAAACCAAGATAATTCCTATTGCGGAATTCTTTTCAATTAGGGTAAATAGAGTAGTTGAACAAGTATTTATTTATTTATTTATTTGTTTAAACTACAGTTTTTACAAATAGAGATGGGTCAATACAATAAATTACAAAAATGAAAAATAAATAGAATACAAAACTCAAGGTAAAACATAATTCATTTAGTTTACGAAAATAAAACAAACTACAAAAAATAAATTAAAGGAAATTAAATATATTACCTAATTATATATTAAATAAATAAAAGACACTTCATCGGAAACAAAATCAAACAGAAAAGAAAAATTCAGGACAATGCTAAGAAAATAAATATCTTTAACCATAAGGGAACACTTAAAGTAAATCAAATAAAACAAATAACACGGAATTATTAATTTATAAGTTCCCTTAGTGACATGGCGTGTAGAAAGTAATTTGTAAATGTTGTTCAGTTTTTGGAATGTGATGAAGATCGCTTAATAGTGAGCTACTGTCACATTCATAGTCGTGTAAGTATAACAATCTTAAATGATTCAAGGGCAGGACAAGTAAATAAAATATGGTTCAACGATTCTGGTGCTCTGTTACATAAAATACATATCTCACTAGCCCAAATCGAATAGTATCTACCAGAGATGGAAAATCTATTGATGTGAATTAGAGAGTTACCTTCGACTTAGAATTAATTTTGAAAAAATTAAATTTATATGCCACATCCGGTTGTCCTCAGACAACTTGTTAGATTTTCCATCTCTGGTAGTTGAACAAGTGCTTCAGTATCAGAGACATTTTCAGTGGTAGCCTGCTTCATTTTATGGTCATCTACAAAATATGAAGCCACTGCAATTTTGTGGTTACCACTGAAAATGTCTCCGATGCTTTCCAGCACTGCGGAACCAACCACCGCAACAAAAAGTGCTTCAGTGCTTCTGTCCCCTTATTAAAAATCACTTCCTGCTAATGAGTATATCAGCAGACAAATAGCCTTTTACAGTTTTCGAAAGACAGCAGCTAGACCTGAATTATCGCACTGCGACCTGAAAGTGGAGCCTTCTCATTGTACTGCCGCCCTCCAAGCAGTGTTCTCTAGCTATAGACAACACTGCTCATAACCGTACAGTGAGTTGTAGAGGCTCCTAGGAAGAGAAAATCTAAAGGCAGCATGCTGGATTCGAACCCGGGACCTGCGCGTTGCTAGTCCAGCGTGCTACCACTGAGCTAATCCCTTCCTTCTCGCTTAGCTTACGCCAATTAACTAGGGACGGAGGTCCTAGTTTGTGTACTGTGTTTGTCCTTGTCTGTAAAGGGTAGAGTGTATGTAGTTTAAGTGTATTGTGTACTGTTCTGACGAAGTGCATGAAGTACTGGAGCTGTGGTAAATCGTGGGGCCGCTACTCCGCCAAGTAACTGCATGCAACAGGTATCCCTTGCGGGCAACTCCTGAAGTAAGTGCTACGTGATTCGTTTCGAAGTTTCTCTCAAATATCGCATTGAATCCTTTACCGGATTTGTGGTTTATATTTTTAATTAATGAAGCTTTCCTTGTGTAAAGTTGGAAAATTATGGAATACTATATTCTTTTAACATGAATTGTACGGATAAGCAATAGATAAATCTTCAATAATTTTACTAAGGATTATGTACCAAATATAGACCTATTTGTTGTGGTGGTTGGTTTCGCAGAGCTGGAAAGCATCAGAGACATTTTCCGTGGTAGCCTGCTTCATTTTGTGGTCATCGACCGGTTTCGCATTCTAAAGATAGGCGAACGCCCGAAACCGGTCGATGACCACAAAATGAAGCAGGCTATCATGGAAAATGTCTCTGATGATAATCCCATTTCCTGAACTGAATTTCATTCTGATAGATCATGCCACATGGGAAATGAATAAAACATTTTCAATATAGATTGGTTGTAAATTTACAAACTAATTAAAACATGGAACGTTGGGTGCGACACCTACACAAAACAATCCATCAGTCACCAAATGATAGCATTAAAAAAAAAACAAAATGCAATTACTTAATTGATTTTAAAACTACTGGCTGCCATTTTAAAAACATTAGCGGTCAAAAGCGAACTGGGAATTAATACATTTTATTATTAATAGCGAAATTATATTGCTTTGTTTACCCATGAAACTTTAGTCATGAAATGATATAAGACATTATAGTCTGTAACAATGCAAAGGTTAGTTCGCTCTTCTGCTTCTTTACTAATGGTAAAAGCAATTATAACAACTAATTTGGTTAGATCAAATAGGAATTTAAATAACTAGTTTAATAGTTTTGCTTCAGAAATGTAGTTAATTTAATTTTCTTAGTTAATAGCACACTATATTTCATAATGTCAGAGACAAATAAATTCACGAGTATTTAATTAAGTTCCACAAAAAACATGAATTATTAAAATAAAAACAAAATCTTCTAACTAAATAGGTTGTGTGCACAAGATAACATTATAATTTTCTAAAACAATGCAAACAGGAAAATGATATGAAGAAGTAATACTAAATTATAAAGCTAAAAAGCTTTCAATATAAGGAATGAAGTACTGGAAAAAAATCCGTCCAATGGCGACCACTGTATCAGTTTAGCATTCGTATTTAATTTATAACTGTCAAAATGATCATCGTAATTCTGAGATAAGACAGTTAAAGTCAGAGGATATTCAAATAGGTTGAAAGAGAGATCGTTAAGGGGGGAGCCTTTCATTGTAAACACGAGCTGCTTGTTTATAATTTCAATCGCACTCGATGAAAATTACGATCATCTGCCACTTTCTTGAGGGGAGAAAAGTGGTCGCGACATAGTGAAAAAAAAT
Organism: Triatoma infestans; assembly: GCA_011037195.1. Classification (NCBI taxonomy): domain Eukaryota; kingdom Metazoa; phylum Arthropoda; class Insecta; order Hemiptera; family Reduviidae; genus Triatoma; species Triatoma infestans. The sequence continues at coordinate 10,496 of JAAEAF010010535.1, forward strand.
TAACAGAGACGTACTAATTTATTTCATTTAAATACTTTTGTTTATAAACGTTAATTGCTTATTTGATGTTTCTTTTTTTTAATTTACAACGGCAACATAGTGTCATAAGCAGGTATGAAGATTCTGGGTAAAAAATATATATACTAAAGACAAAAAAAAAAATTTTAAAAATACCCAGTAATAGCACTCCAATCAACCTTGTCTAGTCTACTCATTAACACTAGAGAGGATGTCGCCAGGTCACTGGCGTTTAAGCCGTCTAGGAGGGTTGTCGGGTAGAGTGCGGGATGAAAAGCGTCGGGCTAGACGATTAGGGTGTGAAGATAGGGTGCTATGGAATTTCTTATATCTGACTTTGGTTATTTCTGGTAGGAAAGGTTTTTTTTTTTTAGATCATTGTTATGGATGGTTTGATTGGAAACATAATAAGGAGCGTTCTTGGATTGTAGGGATTGGATGCGATTGAGGTTGGAACGCTTGGCTGAACCCCACAATTTGATGCCATGATGCCCATGGCATAAGATGGGTTTGATGAGCGAAATGTAAACGTTTGTTTTGTAGTGGCAGTCTAGATCTTCTGTCTAGGAGTCGTTTTAGTTGTCTGTAACAAGCGTTCATTTCTTGTCTTTTGAGTCGTATGTGGAGGGGTTCCAAGTAAGTTTTTTGGAATCCCAAGGCAGCGGACGATATCAGATCGGAGACATTTGTTAAGTTTGTAGGGGTAGTGAACCCCCACCACTCATCCACACTAGCGAGTGAACCCCCACCACGCATCAGAGAGAAAGAGCCCCTCTCGAGAGAGAGGAGAGGAGAGGCCAGTTGGATATATATACGAGAGACAGAGTCAAAAAGGGATATTCTGTTCACAGTCTTGCACTTGAATTGTACATATCGTTTAGCCACGTCAGTCTGTCTGTTCAGTTCTTGTAGTGTAAAGTATACAGTCCTTGGCAGTCAGTCATATACATATATATCAATTATATATCTTATACCGATATTGAGGTGTTATTTATCTATCAACATCTACAACCAACATCTCCTCCTACAACCATTACAAGTTAAAAACCGAATATGTTCAAAGTTCAAATAAAAATAAAAATTAAGAAAAGAAAGGAGGTGGGAAAAAAAAATTTAAGAATTAAGCAAAACCGTCACTACAAATTTATTCCTAAATTACAAAAAAAAAAATTATATCTCCGGAATTGCTTTGAAATAATAAATTTAGCACCGATTTGGGCACATAGCATAGTGTGCCTCTAATATTATGAATCTATCCCAAAAAATAAGGGGAGTTACCATTTACAATTTTTTTTTCCCCCATCTTCAAAGAGATAGAAGATAAATGTAGTTGGGACTCCTCTATATTAGTTATTTACGGATGAAATCAACCGTTGAATCCAGTTTAAAGCGTTAAGCAAAACAAATATTCGCCAGTAACAAGTTAAAAAGTAGATTGTTAAAAACCAAGACTAAATACGTCAGTAGATTTCATAAGTGAAATATAAGAATTTTATGCTGACTGATATAATTTAAACAAGGGTGTAACAGACTCAGTAGAAAAACACATTTACTGTGAGTCTGTATATCCAATTAATTAAATAATTATTTCTACCACCCTTAACTTAGTTTTATATATGTCTGGCCTTCCTTTTTTTTAACACCGAAATATAAGATTTCCACACTAAGTTTTTTTCGTCAACTGGAAAATTATGCATTTCTTTAGAATTATGCATTTCTTTAGAATTATGCATCTTTAGAAGTTCATAAAAAATGACCGAGAGATTGTTTGTATCGATCAAAATTCTCTAATGCTTTCTTTAATAAAACTTCTAATGCTTTGATAAAAATTTTAATGTAATTATAATTAAGATAAAATAAATTGGATAAAGTTAGAAATTAGTTTACACACAATGTTTATCAAGTTATAGCATTAAATGACATTTCTTAAATTAATTTTTTTTTTTTTGGTCATTTTCTTAATTAAGTTAATTAATTAATATTTATAAAAGAAAACCTTTTATTTATGTTAAGACATAACTTTAGTCTTTCCTTTTTACTTTCTCTTACTCCTAGTAAGAGGAAGTATTGTAATCGTGTCAAATTTTCGATATCGAGTTTTCACCGGAAATATCCGTTTTGAGGTCCCCTGAGTCCAAAAAAGTGGTTTTTAGCGAATGGTCTGTGTGTGTGTGTGTGTGTGTGTGTGTGTGTGTGTCTGTGTGTGTGTGTATGTATGTGAACAGCATAGCTCAAAAACGAAAAATCGTAGAAAGTTCAAACTTGATATTACGTTTAGGTATCACCATGGGATCTGACGGTGCGTTATGTGTCAATATTCCTCAACCGGAAGTACCACTTTACTAGTTGTTTTTTTTACGTTTTTGCAATTTTCTCAAAAATGGCTCCGAAGATTTTCTTTAAACTTGCTATATCAACTACACATACAAAGAGCTACAACTTTTATTTGAAACATTTCTCCAGGAAAATTCATTTAAGGGCACTTCTGGGGGAGGGGTGGGGTTAGGTTTTCATCTTAACTGCTGTTTCAGTATATTAGACAATTCTGTCATCTAAATAATGTTAATTAGAATTAAATATGTTGTTGAAATTCCGAGTTTGAAAAAAAATAGATAACCGGAAGTGCGTTTTTACTGAAATATAATTTTCAGTTTTCTGGTATTTTCTCGAAAATGGTCCAACGATTTTCTTTAAACCAGCGTTGTTAACTATACATATAAAGAGCTACAACTTTTATTTGAAACTTTTCCCCTGATAAATTCATTTAAGGGGACTTTTGGGGGAGGGGGGTTATGTTTTTCTTTAAAATGCTATCACAGTTGATTATACAATTCTGTCATCCAAATTGAAATAACTAGAAATTAATATATGACCCAAATTCCGAGTTTCAAGGAAATTAGTAAACCGGACAGTTTTACTGGACAGTGTTTTCACTTTTCGACGAATTTCATTAAATTTGGTACACTAACTATAAAATTTGTCAATTATAATTTTGAGTACTGGAGTAAGAGAAAGTTGTGTGAGTGTTTCACACCAGATTTTTAGTTTTCGACGAATTTCATTAAATTTGGTACACAAACTATAAAATTTGTCAATTATCATTTTGAGAAATGGAGTAAGAGAAAGTTGTGTGAGTGTTTCACACCAGATTTTTTTTTATTCTTTGTCTTAAATTCTGCGAACGCTCACCCATTTATTTCTTTTTTCATAACTATTAATATACAATTTTGGCGTTCTACTTTTGATTTTAAATAAGTTTCTGAGAGAATAAGGTGAAAAATTTATCGGTTAAACGCAAAAAAAAAAAAAAAGGAAAAAAAAATGATAGAAATATATAAGTCCGGATTGAGTTTGTTTAAGATCTCAGTATTATTGGTTGTCTTTTGTTATAATTAAACTTCAAATTATAAGAATTTGTTGTAATTAAAATGGTAATATTGTGGAATGAAATTTCTCAAAACGAGAACACAAAATGTTTTAAAATGAATTTGTCAGCGAATTTAAGTTGTTCAATCATCCAATTTTTTTATTTTATTTATTGATTTTAACCTGTTATAAAGCTTAACAATAGTAAATTTGTTAATTGTGGACAATTCATAGAAACAGGAGCGGAGAAGTCACCCAGTAGTGAAACTCCGAGTTATTCAGTAAGTAGATCACGAGGCCACTGACGTTTTAGTCTTCTTGTTGAATTATAAGGTTAGTTAGGGATCCAATTCACGGACAGAGGATAGACATGACATGATAAACTGTTGTGAAATTTGTTGTAACGGAATAGGATTCTTGACGGACGTATGGTATATTTAAGTATGTGTGGATTGTATGATTGGAGACAAAGAAAGGAGCTGAAACGATTTTGCGGAAGATTTTGGATTGAAGTGTTTGGATACAATAATAATTAGATCGTTTGGTTGAATCCCACAGTTCGGCGCCGTAAGCTCAAATAGGTTTAAGTATGACTTTGTAGATTAGAAGTTTGTTGGTAAGTGTTAGGTTAGATCGTTTGTCAAATAATCGCATCAGCATTTTGTAACGTTGAAGCCTGTCGTTTGAGTCTGGTATGTGGATTCCAGGTGAGGCGTCGTTCCAAGTATAGTTCTAAGTAGCGAACTTTTTATACTGGGAGTAAGGCGACATTGTAATAATAAACTGGAGCTGAAGTGAGTCGTCTGAGAGTGAAGGAAATTGGTTTGGCTCTTTTCAGCACTAATTTTGATTCCCCATCTGTTGAACCATTTTTGGAGTGTATTCAAGTGCGCCTGTAGATTGCGAGTTGCTATTACGGGATCTTTATGTGTAGCAAGAATGGCGGTAACATCGGCGAATGTGTAAAGAGTGGACATATGTGGCGTAGTTGGCATATCAGCTGTATAAATGGAGTAAAGGACGGGCCCAAATATACTTCCTTGGGGGAATACCAGCAGAAATAGGATGGAAATTGGAGAAGGATGATCTATAGCTGACCCTGAAGTAGCGGTCAGTCAGGTAGGATTTTAGCACTAAGTAATAAGCTTGTGGTAGGAAACCTCTCAGCTTCCACATCAGGCCCGGATGCCAGACACGATCGAATCACCCAACCCCAACGTAAAAATCTGGTTTCTGAGACTGATGAGATATACATTTTTTGATTAAAAATAAAATTTAGGTCAATTTTGGACATGACCACTTTTTACTCTCGTGCATAATAACCTCCTAAAAATTATTTTAATTTCAGAAAAACCATAAGTAACGAGAAAAGCTATTGAGCTTTAATATTATGTGAACATCAAAATTAAAAGAAACCAGAATATAAAAAAAAAATTATTATTTAATTTCATTGTTTTATATTCCAATAATTTACCATTAATTCAGAGTATGTTTAAAAATGAAAATTAAATACAATATTGTTGAAACTTGATTGAAAAAAAAAAACATTTGCATTATAAAATAACTCTTAGTTATAACATTCTCTAAGTTAATTAATTTCAGTTTGGAGTAATGTGTTATAATAAAGGTAATCGACGGTTATATTTGTTTGTTTAAAAATCTCGTTAAAAATTTCTTTTACAATTTCCGATCTGCACTTTTTCTTTTCTTCTATCCATCATTTTTCATTTTTCTATTTCTTTTATTTGTATAGATTCCCCCAGAAGAAGGTGAACAATGTTTCGCCGAAACGTTGTGGTGAAATAAAAAAAAGAGTAAAAATCTATAAATTCTTGTTGTTTTTTTTAACCCTATGACAACAGGACGACAAGCGAAAAAAATAAAATTGTATGATATTAGTAATCTATGCACTGCTAACGCGCTGATACGCGGTTCTTTCTTCCAACTTTGTTGTAAAATGAAACTGAGATTCCTCAGTGAATAGAAGTAATTATTTAACTTTGTTACGTATTTCTGGGCTTAAAATGTGTTTTTTAAACAGATGCAACGGAATACGTAACTTTGGTTCGATAGGAAATCAATAGATCTCCCCACCGTCAGGCAAAAGGGTACAATTACTCATAAATCTCGCCACATGGGGCCCACACAGACAACTTTTACCGTGAAATACAGAGACGCTAGTACGGCAAGTACGACGCTATCAAACCACAGAGGCGCCTTTCTGTCTAATCACCACTTTATAACTTTTTTATCTTGCGGTTTATTCTTTTGTGTAATATTCAAGTTGTATATCCAGATTATTATTTAAGTGTTTTGCTTACACATTCAAGTGGTGTATTATCTATTCGCAGCATCATAATTCTTTCTTGTGCTGCATAAAGTTATAGCCTCATATTCATGATACTTCAAGAATTCTGGTCATCATTTAATTCATGATTTAAAGCCCATTAAGGGCCCTTACAGCTGTGGTGTTAACAAGTTTAACTGAATTCAGATAGCGTCGTCAACCTTGGCAGTTGCAAGTGGCTTATACTAACTTCATTCAACTATTTGTGAGTAAGATAATTTCCCTACCTTTCCTTTCCAGTATATCTTTTACTCACTATTTAACCTTTGTTATTATAAGCTGGCAGATGCCATTTGTGCGATAGTTGAACTCGCTCTGAAGGTAATCTATCGTATTATTTTTTTATCCGTGCCTTCAGCATCAGCTTAACATTTATATGTATTATTAACCGTTTCACTATAATTCAAGCAAGGTGTCTCTTCACTGCTTGCTCAACCTCCGCGCCCCGGTGGGACGTACTCTCTACACCATAGTGAACAAACTCCGATTAACTGAAGTGTGAGAGGCTGTGACTTTCGAGGCAAGTATACTCTCCTTAACAGTTCATACTCTGTATTAGTAATTAATACGTAACGTTCTCTTGTATCTTGGTGATTATATATATCTCCTCAACTTTAATTTGAGACCTTGCGGTTCTCCCTCTAGCATTATTATACTACATATTTATTCGTTTGCCTACAGATTCTCAGGTTCTACAATCTGCCTAATTGTAGCGGTCCTCCGAGCATCTTTTAACCAGCAACCTTTTGGACGGACCTGGAAGGGATTGTTTGCCACTCAGACAATCGGTGTGATTCGCAGGGCGTACCCGGTTGCCAATGTACGTTTTCGAGGTCTGAAGAAACAATTAGTTCATCAATAAATTTATAGTTATATCAGAATTGGTTGTTGTATCTGTCTTTTGTGGCTACACTTCCCCAATTTTCTACATATTTCTGCAAGACCTGCCTATGGTCTCCTATCAGAGTTCCTGCAAAGTTCTAAATTCCCGGAAACCAGCTTATAGTACCGGATGAAGTACTTTATTGGGCTTGCAAAAATGTAACAAACTTATACTCGTATAATATGTAGTCAGCGTGGAAGAGTTTGCTTATATGAGTAATGAACTTTATTTCTTTTCTTTAAAAATCAGATAAAACATAAGCATAGTATATCTCTAGTATAAAACCATTTATAAATAAAACAGAACTATAAAACTATGAAGTTGCTATGAAGTTAAACGTTTCACAAAGTTTGTTTTATTAATAAAATAAAAAGAAGGAAAATATAAATAAAGTAATCCTAGCTGTGTTCAATTAGAAAGTTATTCTAATTGTTATCTCTTTCATTGGCTTATTATTAATAAAGCAAACTAGTTGTGAAACAGCCAACATCATAGATTATTGGTATCCATTTCCAGTTGAAAATTTGTCGAAACGTTCTGTTCAATAAATTGGATAAACAATGTTTTTTAAGACGAGAAGGAATTATTATCACCAACCTGCCTTTGATAACCAAAATCATAAATTTTATATTATTACTAGAAATCTTAAAAAATTAATTGCATTTTTTTGGAAACCTGAATATTAATGTAAGAAGGTGAAGGTTGAATTGTTTTAATGGCTTTGAAAGAAAGTGGTAATTCATTGAGTCAGCGACAATCATCCCAGTGTGGGGTATAGAAGCATAATTAGAACGATTTAGAAGTAGCAGAGCCAATTTGAAATTTGAGCAAAACGTCGTAAATCTATCATGTAAACATGTCAATTGATCTACTAACAAAAGAAGTTATCTTCAGACGTAGAATGCATGTTACAGAGCTTTATAATACGAGGAAAATTCCTGGTGAAAATGCAATCGGTGATGGAGAAAGGTGAATGGAAAAGTGTATTATTGTGTATTCACACGCGTGTCTATGTGGTAGATGTGAGAAGGAAAATATTGGAGTAATAAATTTAGGAGAGTGAAACAAATAGATATACTAAACACTGTTATAATGAAATAAATATATAAACTGCTTCGGACTTTACTCGGTAGTATGATATTGCGAATAAGGTAGCGAGAGAATAATTAAGAGTCTGCGAGAGGCAGACTGGCTGAGAATAAAAAGTACGTAGCATGTTGTTGAATGGCTGGTGTCGATAACTGCTCTCCTTTTTTAGGGCTAGCTCGCCTGTATATATATTGAATTTTCCCTTAGATTGGCCTAGATAAGGAGTAATTAATGATTGATTCATCGTTCTTCGGATCCTACGAATCGTTAATGATTCAGATCCCATTACAGTCTACATAAGGGAACAAAGGAAATACGCTCTCTACAATGAATACAAGATTAAAGTTAAATGAGTGTTTAAAAAAAAAAAAATCAACAATAATGAAGTAATGGCGGAAGGAGAAACTAAATTAATATAATTAATAATATATAATTATTATAATATAATAATAATAATATAATTAATTAATATTAATAAACAAAATTACAAAATAAGCAAATGGAAAATTGGCTTACTAGATATAAAAGATACCAAACGATCGGCATTGTTTAATATAAAACAATGCCGATTATAGCTGTCTTTATTGTCTGTGTTCAAGTTAACGCGTAAATCTGTTGTCTTCAGAGCAAGATTCGACGGACAAAGTTTGGGTCAGCAATGAAGAAGAACAGAATGAGTTGGAATGACACTTGATGTGATAGAACTGAGCAAAATTGAGAAAGAAAGGAATCCACGGGTCGATAGTTATTATTTTTTTTTTTTAATTTAAGGCGCATCAACATCAAAGTCATTGGCGCCCAGAGCTTTCTCAGTGCACGGTCGGTCTCTGGACAAGTTTTCTCGTTACAGACAACACTGTCCATCATCGGGCAGTGAGCTGCAGAGGCTCCTAGGAAGAAAAAATGAAAGGGCAGCACAGCTGGACTCGAACCCGGTATCTCGGCGTGAGAGTTCAGCACGCTAACCACTCAGCTATTCCCTTCCCTAGTATAGTTACTGTCAACAATAGAAGAGAACAATGAATATTGTGACTCTTTCTTCCTTGAGGGACTGGATCAGTTAAAATAGTTTACGACCCAATATAACTTTTAAAAAAACACAGAACAAGTTAGATATAAATAAAAAAAATCTTAATTTTACCGTCACTTGTTTTGTGGTTTATTTTCTAAGCCATTTAATTTAACTTATTTTAATCCTTCTTAATAGAAGGGAAGATTTAAAAGTTCTAAGGAGCTTTAGGAGCTTTTCTATGGTCCAGTGAAATTTCTTAAGTTCAAAATGGAGGATCACAATTTCATTGGCCCAATTGGGTTCTGTAAACTCCATTTTTTAATATAATTTATTTATTATAATAAACCAATCAGCTTTGTTCATTTTTTTTTTTTTTAATATTTATAATTTAGTTAATTAATATAAAGCTCATTAATTTAAGAAGTCCTTTTTACTTTCTCTTTCTCATAATATTATAACCTTAAGATTTTAAAGGATTCGTTTAAAGGAAAACTGCAATACTTAAGTATTGTAATCGTGTCAAATTGTCGTATCGAGTTTTCACCGGAATATCCGTTTGAGGTCCCTGAGATCCAAAAAAGTGGTTTTCAGCAAATGTCTGTGTGTGTGTGTGTGTGTGTTTTGTGTGTGTGTTGGTGTGTGTGTGTGTATGTGAACAGCATAGCTCAAAAACGAAAACCGTAGAAAACTCAAACTTGATATTCCGTTTAGGTATCACCATGCGATCTGACTGTGCGTTATCTGTCAAAATTCCTCAACCGGAAGTACCACTTTACTAGTTGACTTTTTTACTTTTTTGCGTTTTTCTCAAAAACGGCTCCGACGATTTTCTTTAAACTTGATACATCAACTACATATACAAGGAGCTACAACTTTTATTTAAAACATTCTCTGGGAAAATTGATTTAAGAGCCCTTCTGGGGGAGGGGTGGGGTTAAGTTACCCTCTAAAGTGCTATTTCAGGGTATTAGACAATTCGGTCATTTAAATAATGTTAATTACAATTAAATATCATTTGAAATTCCGAGTTTGAAAAAAATCAGAAAACCGGAAGTGATTTTGTTTTAACACTTTACTAAATATGATTTTTTCACTTTTTCGCGATTTTCTCAAAAATGACCCCGACGATTTTCTTGAAACTACACATATAAACTAAGACCACATTCAAAGATCTACAAGTTATATAAAACATTTCTCTGGGAAAATTCATTTAAGGGCACTTTTAGGAGAGGGGTAGGGTTACAGCTTCCTCTAAAGTGGTATCATACTTGATTATACACTCTATCATCCAAATGAAATTAATTAGAAATAATTAGTTGGCCAAATTCCGGGTGTGAAGAAAATCAGTAAACCGGAAGTGCGCTTTTACTGAACAGTATTTTTTCAGTTTTCGACAAATTTCATTAAATGGTACACAAACTATAAAATTTGTCAATTATAATGTTGAGAACTGGAGTAAGAGAAAGTTGTGTGAGTGTTTCACAGCAGATTTTTTTTTTTTTAAGGATTCATGATGTTGAACTATAATCCAAAGGAAATAAAGAGTAGTTGTGGTGAAAAAAAGAGTAACTACCAAAAATTTAAAAAAAACCTGGTTTTATTACACTGAATACAAAACAAAGCTAAAAAAAAAAAATCTGTTAAATTTAAAATTAAAATGGTTCTTATTTATTATCACTTCTTCATTTTTCTCAAAAGTATTTAGTGATACTTCCTCTTGCTCTGATAACTGCAGCAAGCCTCTTTGGCATTGAAGAGATTAGATTCTGGATAACCTCTTGAGAAATCTCATTCCATTCTTCAATAACTGCTGTACGTAGCTCCCTGAGAGTACTAGGGGCAATCAGGCGAAGTCTGAGCCGTCTTCCAATTGTGCCCCAAAGGTTTTCTATTTGATTTAGGTCTGGACTTCTCGGTGGAGAAACCAAACCTAGAATCCCAACATGCTGTATGTATTTAAGGACAACTCGAGCAGGTGACATCTGACACTGTCCTGCATTAATAGAAAATCATCACCGATTCTTTCAGAAATTGGCACAACATATCGCTGAAGAACCTCTTCAAGGTACTTCCGGGCATTTAGCGTCCTATTTTCCACGATATGTATGTCTGTACATCCGTAAAAAACATATGCCTCCCCAAATCATAACACCGCCTCCACCAAAAGCCACTCTTGGAGAAATTTTAGCCTTTGCATAGATCTCACCTTGACGCCTCCAAACACTTATCCTTCCATTGGAGAATGTAGGGTAAATCTCGACTCATCTGTGAATAAAACACGTCTCCAATCTTCGTTGTCCAATTGAAATGTTTTCGTGAATATTGCAGTCTGGCGACTCAATGTGCTCTGGTGAGAATAGGGCCAGTAGCGGGTATCCTGGAAGCCAAGTTTGCTTCATTTAACCTTCTTCTGACTGTCCTACTTGAAATATGGACATTACGAGCATCAGCGATCAAGTGATGTAATTGAATGCTAGTGACGAACTGTTCCTTAATACATTCAGATGAATAAATCTCTCATCTGTCCGAGTTGTGCTTCTAGGATGGCCCGTGGCAGGTCTTCGGGAATATCTCCTAGTCCCCCTGTAGCGCATTAACATTCTTGAAACAGTGGATTGGTTCATTCGTAGTCTCTGAGTAACCCCTTCTTCATGCAATGTTACCCACACGAACTGCTGTTTCTTCAGGAATAATTTCCTTCAAGAGACATTTAATGTTTTAAAAAAATTAAAAAAAATCTTTAAAAAAAAAGAAACTGATAACAAAAACCCTAAAGAAACTTTGTAAGAGAGAGAAATTACTCAGAGGCAATGAACTGACGTACTGGGATGATTTGTGTTTGTTTACAAGGTATGAACAATTATAAAAACATAAACAGATTGGTTTTATCTTGTTCTCCATTGGGTCAGAGTTTATTTAAAATGAATCCATAAAAAAACAAATGTATTATCATGAAAGAAAACATTTTGAAATTTTATGCAATACTTTTGTCCAGCAGTTTATTCTTCAAGTAGAGATTCTTGAAATCTGTCAGAACCTGCAATGCTGCTATGTATTGCTGGAAAGACTATTCAAAATGAAATAATTGACTTCAATAAGCAGTCCGCTAAACGGCCTCTAGTTGTAGAGGCCCTACACGGTCAATAATATTGTCAATATCAGTATTGACAGTATAACCATCAATACTCGTGCTAACCAATCACAGTACTTCATTACCTTACGCGATCAATATTATTGAAGTAACGAAGTTTGTGATTGGTTAGCACGAGTATTGATGGTTATATTGTCAATACTGATATTGACCGTGTAGAGGCCGCTTTATACGAAAAGTTATTATCCAAAATTAATTCAGAAATGTTTGGAGTAAAAAAAAAAGTCGCCACGTTCTTCTATTAAGAATTTAATCTAACGAGAACGGATGATTTAAATGAGCGCCAATAAACTTTGGAAATTATTTAATCTTGTTAAGGTCGAAAAGCGTACAAAAGTGACGCTCAACCATCAGACAACAGCTTTCTTGGGCATGAAATTTCTATCCATGTCTAAACCAAATAAACAAGATGAAAAAATATTACATTTATCACATTTTACAGTTTTGAAAAAAACCAATAAAATTCTGTCATGTGCAATATAAACAACAAACTAACGTCATGAAATTAACCTCTTACAGAGGACAAGCAAGTAAGCAAACAAAAAAAACAAAAAAATGTCAGTTGATAAAAATTCCTATGAGCAGGTTGTAGAAGAAGACAGAAATTTCTGACATGTTAAATTGGTCGTGTAAAACAGTGTGGGGACAGTGTGTTTGTGACTGGAAGATATATTGGTTGGGGACGGATTGCTGTTAGGCTGGTAGGTATTTAGAGAGAGAACCGGGGAGGACTTTATGGGAAGTGAGTGTGTGTGTGTGTGTGTGTGTGTGAGTTGGATTACACGCACGCGCGCATACACATACAGGGATGAAGAGAGAGAGAGAGAGTGAACATAGTAGAGAGGAGGAAAGTAGAGCTGCCCTATGGGATATCAACCTAGCAGTCCGTACAACCCCCTAACGAAAGCAAGTGGCAAGTGTACAGGAAGTAAATTAACGTCAGTAACGTTTTACAACGGCAAGCCTTGAGTTATACATTATACCAGTTACGTATTCGGGCCTATTCCTTCCTCTAGTTCTACAAGTTACTACACTAACATTTAAACACCTTATATTCTCTTACTATTTCATTTAAACCCCACTTCAATTTATGTTATCATCTATTATTATTACATTATTTACAATAGTTGAGAAATAAATAAATAATTTCAATTGAAACATGTAATCACAGTATTGGCGTTATTGGAACACTATCTCTTTTACTCCATTTTTAATGCTTACCGCTTTCAACTTCTCTTCTTCTTCAAGTCAAAGATTGCTGCTTGCTTATCTCTTGGTGAATGGACCACAGTCCTCCAGGCTGAGGTTTATGCTATTCTTTGTTGTATCTTGGATGAGAGGGTACGTAACATTAACTTAAAAGGTGTTTGTATCTGCTCGGGCAGCCAAGCTGCGCTGAACGCGCTGAGTTCATGTGTCTTCACTTCCAGGTTGGTGTTAGAATGTTTTAAAAGACTAGAAGAGCTTTCTTCTCTGAAGGATATGCTTCTAGTCTGGGTAGCGGGTCACATAGGAATTTTTGGGAATGAGGAGGTGGATAGGTTTGCGAAAGTAGGCGCCTCTCTCCCTTTCATTGGTCCCGAGCCTGCTGTTGGCGTGTCTTCTGGCACATGTCTGTCAGGCTTCCAGACATGGACAGCTTCATAGCATACATCCTCATGGATGAGCTCAGTTGGTTGACGGCAGTCCAAGATGCTCATCGGGGGTCCGGACAGGGCTATTAGTGAAACGTTGGTGTGTTTTTCACGGATCTCTCTCAGGCATCTGGTTGGATCTCTGACTGGACATTGTGGTTTAAGAAGACATCTCTTACGTAATGGGGCTTATGCTGGATCCATTTTGTAGAGTCTATGAGACAGAGGAGGAAACACCCATCCATCTTAAGACAGATTGTCTGGGTTTTGAGAGATTAGGTTCAAGACCTTTGGTCGGAGCAGGATGTCTGTGGAAGAGTTTAGGCTATTTCCCCTTAAGGTTATTGTTCCATTTGTTCGGACTACGGTGAATCTAAGATGGATCAGACCCGGTTCAGGATATTTGTTCAGACCAGGTTTGTTGTTGTTTTTCTTTGGGTAGCTATATGGGCGCATTGAGGCTTTGGATAGCGTAGGGTTTGGTCCCTCCCCACAGACAAATAATAATTCTCTCTTGCTGCTTGTTTCTGGTCTTCATAGAATCCACTTTTTTTGTCTGAACATATCTAAATTTCACCTTTTGGAAGTCATTTAAAGTCTGACTTGTCTAATTAGCCAGTGACGACGATTTTCTTTATATATACTGCAGCCAATTTTCAGCTGGTTTTCCGAAAATGTCTATTTTTTTTTTTAAATTAAATTTTCATCTGAATAATAAAAAAATATATATATAATTTTTCTGAAATCGTTAAGTAATGTGATGAAAGTTGAACTTTCGTGAAGATACTTATTAAAACAAAATAAACATTGTTTAAACCCATGTTTTAGTATCTGGATGTAAGAGGTTGGCCGCTATAATTGAAATTATTAAAAAAAATAAATAAAGTAATTACTTTAATCATCTTTATCTATTTTAATTAACCTATTTATATTACGGGCTTTAAGCAAACAAAAAACCAATGCTTAATGACTAAAAACTACCACTAATAAATCTCATCTAAAAGAAAAATGAGAAACCTAAATACAACAAGGTCACCTTTTATTAATTGGTCTGGGAGTATAAATTGATGATAGAGGAAAAGCTTTAAATAATTCCACCATCCTAATCCATAGAAGCGGAATAGAGAGAAGGGATGGTAATCCCTCTGTATATACCCAATACAACCTCTGGTTGGCTAGATAACTTAATTAATACCTTAATGAACTCAACAAATAATTAACCAGCAAATACCCTACAGAAATTGGATACCGTTACATAATAGTTTGACAATCAATCCGTGAAACAGTATCGTGCTTCTAAATCAAATAAAATCTTTATAGCGCTGACTAGAATTTTGTTTTAATAAACTAAATTTAATCAGAGATATTTTCCATGATAGCGTGCTTCTTTTTGTGGTTATAAATCGGTTTCAGGCATTCGCCCATCATCAGGATGTTTTTGTCAAAAACAGTGTGATAACATAGAGACTTGCACAGAGCAAATTTAGTTGATACATAGTTTCATACAACCTGATAGTTGATGCTTTCCAGTTCTGCGAAACCAACCACAACAACTAAATTTAACTTAGTTTAGTCCATATTATTGGTTTAGTTTTTGCATTAAACATTGTTTTTCTCTCTAACCGCAACATAAGGCAATAAATTATTGTAGATTATGATGACAGCATTGATAAAATTATTCGGAGATAATAATTAATATTCGGGAATAATTGGTTTTCCTATTTTTGCAAACATTTACTCTTAAATGTAAGAATACGAAAATAAAATAAGGTATAAAACTGGCAAACAACTATTGCTAAAAACTACAATTGAATGCCGTTAAATTATATAAGAGTAACTAACTTTTATCTTCAGATAGATTGAAATTCTATTAGAATGCAACAGAGGTCTGGTTTTTATTTGAAGAATTAAGTTGATTTATTCACCGACTAAGCTTAGTTCCCAAAATAAAGGATGTTATTTTCTATCCTCGTAGTTATGTAATAAAATGGAATAATGGAATTTATTAATCTAGAAAGATTCTCAAACCTCATTCAAAAATCACTTTAATAGTACCGCTTTTAAAAGAAATGAAATAATGGTGATGTACCCATTCTAAGGTATTTCATTGCTAAGCGTACCTGTAATAAATAAATTCACGAAACAAGATTTTAGACATCAAATAGAAGAACATGGACACGGAGAATAGGTAATTGTAGTTTTTCACTATAAAAGACAGCTCGTAGAAAAAAAATATAGAACAGAACATATAGTGTAGGTTCAGTGTAATGTAGCAGGTTGATGGTGATTGGGAAATGATGAAAATGAGAACACACAAACTGACTGGCTTATACTTGAATAAATTTCATATTTTGCGTTTTAATTGCATTTTTATATAGGGTAGAGTGACCGGTCGAAGAGTGATGATGTTAGTATTTGTTGGAAAACTAATGACGTAGCGTTTGCTGATGCGAGTCACCTGTGGAATGATGTGATTACTAGGATTTTTACTTGCTTTAACAGTAGATCAGTTAGTATAACCTTGATAAACCTTTCAAGGCTGATGTTGAGATGATTTCAAGGTGATTGCTAATTCCTATGTAGCTACTGACTGATTTTTTTACTCTTTAAAGTTTATTTGGCTACTGATTGATTAGGCCCACAAAATGGCGAATTTTATTTATTTTCCTTATACTTCTAGGTGGAGATTCGATATCAAAGTTGAAGCCCGTTCACCATATAAGGGGCCGGGGCTGATTTGGTTTGCCTTCGTGAACCATAGTTCCATTAGCTCAGTGTAACACCACACCTCAACCACATGTCGAAATTGAAGCCCAATCACCATTACGTTGTGATAGGCTTATTATTATTTATCTGTGGGGAGGGACCAAACCCTACGCTATCCAAAGCCCCACTTGGCAAATATATCTACCTTAAGAAAAACAACAACCAACCGGGTCTAGAACAAATATCCAGACCCGGATCTAATCCATCTAAAATTCATCCCAGTCCGAATAAATCGGACAATAACCTTAAGGGGAAATAGCCTAAGCTCTTCCACAGGCATCCTATTCCGATCAAAGGTCCTGAACCTAATCTCCTCAAAACCATGGCAATCAGTCATAAGATGGATGGGTGTTTCCTCCTCTGTCTTACAGACTCCGGCATGAGCCCCATTATGTAGAGATGTCTCCTTAAACCACAATGTCCAGTAAGGAGTCCAACCAGATGCCTGAGAGGCTCCGGGAAAAACACAGCAACGTCTCACTAATAGCCTTATCCGGACCCCCGATGAGCATTTTGGACTGCCGACAACCAACTGAGCTCATCCATAATGCTGTGAAGTTGCCCATGTCTGGAAGCCTGACAGACATGTGCCAGAAGACACGCCAACACAGCAGCCTCGGGACCAATGAAAGGGAGAGAGGCACCTAATTTGGCAACCCTATCCACATGATAGGTTTAACACGGAAAGTAATGCCTAGTTGACGTGCACTTACATTCTCAGTGGTGGAGCCTCGATGAGACTGCTAACGAAACTATTGAGTGCAGCTTTTATGTGGCGAATTTTGATAGTGACTAGTTCCATTGCAATACCTAATATGTCATTAGCCTATACATAATGCATTCGACAATATGTCTCGACCATTGAAAGGGAAATTCACGTAAAAAAGTAACATTAATAAAGCTCTAAATAAAAGAATAAAAAGCTTCTAAAATTAGTGTTTTTCTGAGAGAACATAAAAATTTGTCGTCTCAAAGTTTCTTATTTGAGAACACTTCAAACAAAAAACAAACATATTTTTCAGCTTCCTAGAATTGTGCAAAATACAGTTTTCTTGGTAAAATAAATGTGATACGTCAGAGACATTTTCCGTGGTAGCCTGCTTCATTTTGGTCATCGACATTTTGTGGTTTCAGGCGTTCGCCCATCTTCAGGATGCGTTTTTCAGACAGAGTGACAACACAGGCTTTCACAGAGCAAATTCAGTTTACAAACGTTAACAGTTTACACACGAGTGTGTAAACTAAATTTGCTCTGTGCAAGTCTGTGTT
>JAAEAF010010536.1:0-16424 GCA_011037195.1 Triatoma infestans
CTAAAAACCACTTTTTTGGACTCAGGGGACCTCAGAACGGATATTTCCGGTGAAAACTCGAGATCGAAAATTTGACACGAATACAAAAAATCATTGGAGCCATTTTCGTGAAAATCCCCCCAAAAAAACTATAAAACTAGTTTCGTTTTGAATGAAAGAGAATGTAATTATTAAACATAATAAATTAATAATTTATACGGTTATTAGAACTTTTCTATATTTTAGGGAATTTTTCATATACCTAAAAAGGCGCAATATAATATTAATGACAATTAAATGTGCAATCGAAATTCCAAATTGGAAGTAAATATCTTAATAAATAAAAATGAAATAAACTATAAATTAGAGACACATCGATTTTATTTATTTATTTATTATCATCAATGATATTTTCCACAACCTGTAATTTGTAAAGTAATAAAATATTGAAATTGTTTATATTAATTTATTTAAGTATGTTTAGTGACGTAGTTAGTAGAATAAAATAAGGTTCATTAGGTGAATGCTTGTTATTTGAGACTATAATTTACGTTATAAACCATCTAGTCTCTGCTACCTCTTTCCTAATGAAGACAATTTCTTTATAATGACATAACACCTACATTTCCGCCAAATTACACTAAAATACGTACATATAAACATAATAAAAATGAATTTAGAAGATATAGATCATTTCGGCCAGATTTATTAAATAAATATTGTACATTAAAATATTTCAATGACCTCAAAACAAATTAATGTATATTCAGCTTTTAGACGCGTGCTTATACACAATGTATAATTGATGTTAGGTTGTCATGCTATAAAGTGGTAAAGCCAAGAGAATGGTTACAACCAAGAGTGGTTATAGTGGATGGACTGTGGGTTAGTGGCGGCTCTCTTTGTGGTGGTGTGTGCAAAGTGATGGATGATTGCCGCTCTACCCAGGAGATTCATCTATTAATCTTAATACATACATTCATGTTGCCCAATAATATCTACTCTCACTCCTTTTATTTCCTCCCACCATTTCCTAGAGGCTCTCTGTTCATCAAAAATAATTCATCAAACAATTAATCATAAGTGTATATAACTATAATCGCTGTAAATATAATTTCCTAGGTTTCTATTAGTGATTAGCAAAATCTTGAAACAGTTTAAAAATCGGTCAGAGATTCAAATAAAAAGTAATGCTAACTGTTACTCACAAAATATGATCGTAGAAATAGTGATTACACTTATCACTTAGTAAACTTAAAGTTATAGAGATTAAAGAAATAAAAGAGACCATAACGTCTTGAAGAATCACTAATATTGTTCAACAGTTTTTGGTAATTCCCTCTAACTGCCTCAATTTATTCAAAATTTGGGTCTTGCTCTCCATTGAGATTTGGGCACATATTGCAATAGTAGACGTATTGTTGTGGATGTATTGATCTGGCAGTGGTATGAGGTGTATGTTCACAATACAGTACTGTAATGGCAGTTAAATAGACTCAAATGCTGCCATTTCGGCCAGATTTATTATGTACATTCATACGCTGAGAATTATAGGCACATTAAGGTTGCTGTTATATCCTACGAACGTCTTTATAATGACATAACACCTATGTCATTACATTATGTGAAGCAATGTAACAGCAACCAAGGAGAGATCAGCAACCAAATGTGTAAAGAGAAGAGAACGAACCCAACCACTCTCTCGGACTGGAGTGGGAGAAACATATATATACAGGGCGACGGACAGTCCAGAGATATACAGTTCATACTACTGAGTTCATACAGCCAGTCACTACGCGTTATTACCCATTTTCCACTCTACCGTACAGTATCATTACAAGTGTAATGTCCAGGGAGACAGTGTCACTCATCATTATTATTATACATAGTTAACTAGTGTTAACCCAGTCTTCTTATTTCATCAACCAGACCCAAATTCTCTCCACCTAACACATCCATTATATGCAATGTGTACGTTAGAACAGCATAAATTAAAATCGTTGAAAATTTATCATTTATAAATTTAGACAATCGGAAATAACAGGAAGGTTATTTTTTTCAGGCTTTTGATATTTCCTTAAAAAACAACTTCAACAATTATATTTTGGTAGAATTTTTGTCACAAAAGTATCCTACCATATTCTTGAGTGATATCCATTTATAAGACAATTTATAAGACAAGTTTATATTTACAAAATTTGCCAAAAATAAAATTCAATAAACCAGTTTTTTGGGGGGGTAAAAACAGGTGCTCCATAAATGTGCTTAAACTAATAAACAAAAATCTGGTGTGAAACACTCACACGAGTTTCTCCTACTCCAAGTGATAACAATTTAATTAACAAAGTTTCATTCAAATTATAACGTATATAGTGTTTAGTTGGGTTGGCCATAAAAAAAAAATACAGTACAGGTTATACTTGTGTATCTGGTGTATCTGTATATGGGCGCCCTTAGTTAAAACCAACAAAAGCAAATGCAGTTTAAATTAATCAGGCCCCAAAACTACTATAAAATCATTTTTTTGGGGGGAAGGAAACATGTTTCAAATAAAATTGATACATTCTTATCTGTGTACTGAGCATTCCAAGATAAAAGAAAATCGTTGTAGACGTTTTAAAAAAAAATTTCAAAAAACTGAAAAACCTATCGTGTACAGTCGTGCTTGCGGTAAACCGATTTTCCTGAAATTTATAATTCTAACAATGCTTCAATGTATATTAATATTATATAGGACCTAAAACTATACAATTATACTGAAGTGGTAGTTTAGAGGAAAGTATAACGCTATTAGTCCCTCAGAAACTCTCAAAAAAATCAATTTTCTCGGGAATATATTACAAATAAAAGTGATAGGTATATTTATGTGCTTAGATAGTATACGAAATTTAAAGAAAATCATTGGAGCCATTTTCGAGAAAATCGTAGTAAGCTGAAAAATAAAATCAGTAAAGTCACACTTGATGGATTTTGTCAGAATCCTTCGTGTCAGATGCGATGGTAGTTAGTTCCTAAAATAACCATACCATGTTTGAGTTTCCTCACACACACACACACACACACACAGACACACAAACATACAGACCATTTTTTTCGTACTCATTGGATCTCAAAATATGGTATTTCCGGTGAAAACTCGAATTTCGGAAATTGTGACACACCCCTCAATACTTCCTCTTACTGCGAGGAGTAAGAGAAAGTAAAAATTTGGCGTGAAAAACTCACACGACTTTTCTCTTACTTCAACAATTATAATTTTCAATTTATTTTCAAACTTGGAATTTATATAAAATAGTAAGAAAATTATAAGAAAATACTTTTATACTTGTACCTTCTTAGGATATAGCAGTTACCTTAATGTTTCTATAATTGTCCACCAGGAAGCGCCTCTATCAATCTCCTACAAAACTTTAAATGACATTTAGCCAAACATCTTAATTCCCACAGATCATTTATAATCAGTTTTTTCCGACATAATATTTCAAATGTAATAGATCTATTAGAAATTAGATCTAGTAGGCATTGATAAGAGAATATAAGTTTACAAAATAAGAGGAGGAAATCTGTCTCCTCTCGAAGGAAAAAAACAAAATCTGGTGTGAAACACTCACACAACTTTCTCTTACTCCAGTTCTCAAAATTATAATTGACAAATTTTATAGTTTGTGCATCAAATTTAATGAAATTAAATTCCGATTTACCAAATTTTCTTAAAAACTCTGAATTACGGCCATCTATTTATTTCTAATTAATTTTGTTTGGATGTTATAATTGTATTATAATCAACTATGATAGCGCATTAGAAAAAAAACATAACCCCACCACTGCCCCAAAAGCCCCTTTGAAGGACTTCACCAGGAGAAATGTTACAAATAAAAGTTGTAGCTCTTTATATGTGTAGTTCACATTCATAGTTAAAGAAAATCGTTGTTGCCGTTTTCGAGAAAATACCAAAAAACTGAAGAATACATTTCAGTAAAAATGCACTTCCGGTCATCCGATTTTTACAAACTCGAAATTTCAACAACACATTTAATTTTAATTAATAGATTTAAATGATAGAATTGTATAGTAAACTGAAATAGCACTTTAGAGGACAGACCCTCCCCCCCAAAAAGTGCCCTAAAAGCATTTACCCGGAAAAATGTTTCAAATAAAAATTGTAGATCTGTGTATGTAGGAGTTGATAATACAAGTTAAAGGAAAATCGTTGGAGCCATTTTGGAAAAAATTGCAAAAAAAAAAGTGGAAAAACATTAGTAAAAAACCATTTAGTAAAGTGGTACTTCCGGTAGAGGAATTTTGTCCGCTGACCTACTGTCAGATCCCATGGCAATATCTAAACGGAATATCAAGTTTGAACTTTCTAGGATTTTTCGTTTTTGAGCTATGTTGTTCACATACATACACACACACACACACACACCATTTAATAAAAACCACTTTTGGGACTCAGGGGACCTCAAAACGGATATTTCCGGTGAAAACTCGATAACGAAAATTTGACACGATTACAATACTTCCTCTTACTAGAAGCAAGAGAAAGTCAAAATAAAACAGTAACGTATTAATTGTGTCATTTGTATGAGTAAAATAACAGAGCAATGAAACAATAGAGGGCTTTAAGATAAATAAATAAAGAGAAAACAATAATTTTTTAAAGACCAAGTAAAATAATCCATGCATAGGATGTTTCTGTTTTTTAACAAGGCTACAATAGTAAGCTGTATCCTGTGGCATATTGCAAGAATAATAAACGATAACACGAAAACCGCTTTTTAGAAATAAAGAAAAGAATTGCTTCAGATTAAAATATTAAGTTAGTCTATTCTCTCAAAAGGTGATTACAATAACAAAAGTTATACTTATTTTACTAGAGATAATATTCAAAGGCAACTTAACACTCAACAGATCTTAGAGTTTTCATATCACAGTTTGAGAACTTGGTATTTCGTTTAGGTCAGGTTAGGTTACGTTTTATACTTCTTCTTTTTTTTTTGGTATTGCGCTATTTTCTTAAAACAGCTCCAACTCACAATCAACTCACATAATTACCTATCACTTTTATTTGAAATATTTTACAGGGGAAAGTCGATTTGTGGTGTGGTTCTGGGGGAAGTTAACGTCAAGCTTGTTTCAGTTTTTTTTTAATTCCATTGTCCCTGGTATCACTACTACAATTCAATTTCGAGATTGTTATCCGAATATAATATTTCCTCTTGCCAATAGTAACTATAGTGTAGCATGCAAATTACGGCTCAAGGGAAAAGCGTGTACCAGATTTTGTTTACTTAACGATGTGGGAGCACTAAGGCGTGAGTGCTTACTACCCTTTTCAATTAGTTAGGCAAGCCATGAGACGCTTTTAGTATGTTTCACTTATACCTAAATACAGTTTAGGCATGACACCCTTTAATGGATTGTTATTAAGCCACTTACTTTACTGTTCAACTCGTTAATATCCCGCATTATGTTCAAACAATTTATTTTTTTATATGAAGATTTTCTATTAAAGTTTTGGAAGCCCCTTTATCTTTATCTTCATTTTTTCCCTACAGACTCTTACTTTCTATCATTGCTGGTAAGAGGAAGAAGTATTGTGATCGTTTAGATTTTCTATATCCACCTTAAAATAACGGAAAAACACGTTTGAGTTCCTCTGAGGTAGTTTTAAAAATTGGTCTCTAAATATAAATTTGTCTGTCTGTCTGTGTATAGTAAGCATTACACAAAAATGGAAAATAACAGGCAGTTCAGACATGATAATTTGCTTAGTTCTACTACAGGACACAACATTTAGGTTTTTGTATCAGAAATATTTCCATTCCCTAGCAGACCATGTGCGGTAGGTACCTTGGACTGAACCTGGACAACCGACTTACTTGGAATCCACACACAAGACTTAAACGCATTGAACTGAATAATAGATACGCTCCTAAAGAAACTACTCGACCAACGCTCAAAACTAACACTCTACAATAAAAGACGACTGTATCTATCTCTTTTGGCTCCCATATGGACTTGCGGACTCGAACTTTACGGAACTGCAAAATGATCTAACATTAACAAAATGCAGCCCCTACAGTCTAAGATCCTCCGCCATATCCTAAACGCACCCTTTTTTGTCAGTAATCTAACTATCCACAGTGACCTCAAAATTCCATTCGTTTCTGAACTTACCAAAACTCCTTACAATAGCTTCCATCATAAACTCCTATCACATCCTAACCCTTTAGCTGCAAATTTATCGTCAACGACACTTCCTTCTAATCCCTACAGACGGCTGAGGCGCCGCTGGCCACGTGACCAATTGGTCGACTAATGATGGTCATCACTGAATGACCATCATTCACAACTATCACGCCATTTGTATATTGTTCATACATCACATTTACTTGTTGTTCCTTACAGAACAGTTGTAAATATTCAATAGAAAAGTTATATAAAAAAAAAGAAGTTATTTTTCCGTGATAACTTGCTTCATTTTGTGGTTATCGCCCATCATCGTCTTGATACTCTTGAGCGTGTAAACTGATTTTGCTCTGTGCAAGTCTATGTTATCACATTGTTTTATCAAGAAATCCTGATGATAGAAGAACGTCCGAAACCGGTCGATGACCACAAATGAAGCAGGCCGGCAAGCACGTAAAATATCTCTGATGCTTGCCAAAGCTATGTGGACCCAACCATAACAAAACTATATGACATTGGAGAAGCGCGGTAAATATTTGAGCAGTGTACTTGACTGAATCTAGGTAGCAATTTCTCAAAGGGGTAAGAGATAGGTAAATCCGAAATCGCTCGTGATAGGTAATTCCGAAATGCTTGGAAAAAGTGTAGCAGAATGGGATCGACAATGGCAGAGTACTCTTGATGGGGCAGAAACAAAACTATTTTTTCCACATGTCCAAAGCAGAATAAAGTTAAGACTGCCACTCACTCATGACCTAACACAAATTTTCTCTGGGCATGGTCCCAATATGAAATATCTACATCTGGCTCTAGTACTCTATTGTCCTTGCCAGGATACTATGATCCAGGATGTACATCATCTTATATTTGACTGTCCATTACTGGAGAGAAGTAGAGCCAAACTAGTCCGGCAAATTACGCTACAAGGGAATTCAAAGAAGCAAATTTATACAAGAAAATAACATTGAAATATTTAATAAATTTGTAAATAACATCAATTTAATACAATTAAATAATTAATAAACTTTTCATCTTTTCTGCACATATTGTTAAATTTCTTCATATTGTTTGTCAAATCATTAACTCATATATTATTACTGTTTTACTCACATACTATTACTGTTATTATTTAAAATTTGTCATCTGAAATTATTTAATTTTCTTTTGTTAATCTGTGCACGTATTTATTTAAGTTACAATTTATATTAATGTACTTTAATTACATGTAGTACCGAAGATATGGTGCTTGTAGAAAATAAACTCCCCAATGGTAGGGATATACACTACCAAAGGAAAACAAATAAAAAAGAGATAGGTAAAGGGCGTGGGAAAGTAAAAAGAGGGGGCAAAAATCGCGACATGAAAGAAACCGCCAATCTAGCCAATATGATAAAGAGAGAAGGAGATAATTAATGTGAGAGAGAAGCGTAAGACTAGGTCGGCGGTGTTTGTAAAGGAAGATAAAGTTTTAAGAAGTAAAAGAAATTGCAGATTTTTAAAAAAGCAAACTACGTCAGCGGAGTTATAGAAATGAATTAGAAAGAAGAATGAGGAGTAATCTTCAAAAGGGCCGTGATCGCACAAAAAAGTAATAGGCACATAATGTGTGATGAATTTAATGAAATTCTTGGGTGTTGTTTGAATTATCAACAATCAGGCTTTTTAAAGAAAATCGGCTCTTGTCATTTCCAGTAAAAAAATTAAACTGATATAATTTTGTGACTCAGTCCTCCATACAAGTCTTCCATTTAAAATATCAACACAATCCTAAATAAGAATCAGCTCCAATATTTCATTCATCAGTCACACAGAGATGCTCCCATTAGTACACATTGAATAGCATATCTTATTCAAAAGATAATTCTATGAATTTTACCCTTGTCTTTCAATTCCTCCCCTCCCCCCACATTTTCCTCTTTTTTTAGTTTTTCTCATGGGAAGAAGCGCTGTATTTTTTTTTTTATTCAGGGAGTAGCTTGATAATTAAAACTGGCAAAGCAATAACCGTACTTTTGATAAAACTGGGAGGCTTCATTGTCCGTGGCAAACCTCTGTGATGTCCGCCATTAAATTGTTTTTCACCGTACACATTAACAAGTACTCCAGGGAAATCCGTTGGAATTTTTTATTATTACCATTCATCCTTTTAAAAATCTTTGTACTTTAGTTTCTGGAAGTAATAAACCATAAACTGCACACGGTTTAATTATAAACCACCATTTAATTTATATACATCTTTATAGTAGATTTATGTTTAAGTATATGTAATATATAAATATGTATACGCCCGAAACCGGTGGATGACCACAAAATAAAGCAGGGTACCATGGAAAATGTCTCTGATGCTTTCTAGCTCTGCGAAACCAACCACCACAACAATTACTGAAAACGTTTGACATAATGCCTTGCGTTGTCTTGTTGAAGAAGTACACTTTTTCAATTAACTCAAGTGGGATATTTGCACCCAAAACGGAGTGTACCGTCAGGAACTAATCCAAAATGCATGGCACCCTCGTATATCCACCATACGTACAGCATCACTTCGTGGGACGTAGAGCTGATCTAATCCATTGTTTTTATTTGTTCGTTGTCAAAATAAACCCACTTTTCATCGCAAGTAATAATTCGTTTGATGAAAAAAAAAAAAATCACTTGGGTTTTGAAGAAGACCCAACACGGGGCATGCGGCTTGTTGGGGTGTAAATTGATGTAGATGTTTCGGCAGCTTCTGCAATATATGGCTACTGCTTACAGGTGGGCGGTTTATGGTTGAATCGGGGACATGCCTAATTCATCTGAAAGTTTTCTGTGCTGTCGCAAGGATCGACTTCTACAACTGCCGCCAGAAGTGCTGACTCTAAGGAGTGAGACGTCCTGGATAAAGCTTACTTTCGAGACTCATATCATCCTCTCTAAATTTTTTGCACCAGATCTTTTCAGCCCGTGATCTGTACAGAGCCTTTCCTTTTTACTTCATTACTTTCGGAAGCGACGTTTGTGGCGGTACCTTTTTTAAAGTTGTAACGAAAAATCGCCCTGAATTTCTACATTCAACTTTGCCATTTCATACTTAAATCGCTCACACATCGTATAGAACTTTCTACAAGCTGATACAAGCATAAACTGATAGTAAAAGGGATACCTAATAAAAGACTTTTGGTAAACTAGTGTTTAGTATAGTTACTTTTAGTAAAGTACTGTTGAGGATTAAGAGAGGAAAAAAACGCATAGAGTTTTGTTACGCCCCAGTATTTTGGCTTTTAGTGCTGACCTTTTCTCAGACAAAAACAACTCCAATTTTTTATAAAAACATGATTTATAATGCTTAACTATACATCCACGAGTCTGCACTATTATTACTTTCTTTGTTTAAAAAATTGATTTTAAGAAGTTTTATCCCCTTGCGATGTTTTTCCCCTTTTCTTATACCATTTCTTAATATATAACATTGTTATTGTGGAACCTTTAACAATATTAAGTACAAAATGTTTTAGGAATAACCAGTTTGTTGAAAAGTTTATCCATTGAAATTGTTTTCATAATAATGCTTTTCATACTTAAAACTTACAAATGAACAAAGTTTCTTCAAGAATTCCGTTTTATGGAATGTAATAAATAAGAGATAACTATAGTTATTTATTTCAATTCCAGGTAAGTTAACGGCTCAGCCGATCCATTTATTATATTTTATTAAACTCACCCGCTCCATCCTTTTGATGTTGAGATTATACGTGTCTCAATGTCTTAAAAGATATCTATAGCATAATCAAACGGTGTTGAAGTTATTGACTAATGATTGGTTGTGTGTTAAAAACTATTTCCATTAGAGTTCGCTTTGCAGTTCAGGCAATAAATTACATTACATCGCCGTCTCTCTATCTCTCCTATTGGTTTTGCTCCATCTATAAGGTTGTACTATATTTGGTCGGATGACCTTTATAGTAAGTGACGACATAACTTCATTCCCTAATTCTTGTAATAGTTGGAATTGTATTGACAGATCGAAGATGTGATCTATTCTATTTTACTTTTTATTAGCAAATAAAAATAGGCTGTTTTTCTGTTCCTAAACTAGAATTAAGTGGACATTTATTCTTTCTAAAACTTTGGTGTGAAACACTCGCACGACTTTCATTTGACAAATATAAAATTTGACAAATTTTCATTGAACCGGGAAATTTATACTCAAAACTATAGAAATGTTAGGGGTACATGATGGCCACCATCCACGGTGTTTTTCATTGGTGGATTGAACATATCTGTTCAATCTGTTATCTGATATCTGTTCGGTTAATATTTCTTTAATTTAAATTTTTTTTTTTTCTTTTATTTGTTATAAATCTAATCATTTTTTCTTCATTACAGTATTTTATATTAATTTACCTTTTCACTATAAAACTTTTTGCAGTGCTCCTGAAGAAGGGCACCAATGGTACCCGAAACGTAGAGCAACAAAGAATTCTTTTTGCCATTGCCGTATAAAATATCTCAACATAATTTGAAGGCTTGACGATTTCAAAAAAAGTCATTAAATATAAACTGGTGTGCAAAAAATATTGCATCACTATTAATAAAATTAAATTACATCAAGAAATTATTATTTGTTTATTTCTGTTTTCTAATACTTGGTTCATTATACAGAAGCATAATACAGACAGTTCCAAAGGTTAAAAGTATTGAAGATTGCTTTATCCTAATCCTTAAACAAAAACAATATAAGCCAGTATGCAACTTACCTTTGTTACGTTTAAACTTGCGCTTCTAATTTTTTTGTCCAATTTTTTTTTTCCTCTGATTTAACTAAAGTGCTTTTCTTTTTTTTAATAATGAACCGCGAAACTTAAAAAACTTAACTGAGAATGACTTTGTCAGAATCGTGACATTATCGGGAAACTGGAATGAGTCAGCGTGGAATTGCACAGCGGCTTGGAATAAATCAATCCACAGTCTCTAAAGTTTTCCGTCGATACACAGAGACTAGAAGCTTCAGTAGAAGACACGGACAAGGCAGGCCAAGGAGTATTACAGCTCGAAATGACAGATTTATTCGGCTAGCTGTCTTCAGACTTCGTACTCTCACAGGAAATAAGCTACGTAGACTAATTGAAGAATTTAGAAATGTCCAAATTTCGAGTTCGACAGTGAGAAGATGTCTTAAGGAACACGACTTATCGTCCAGAAGACCTGCTACAGGCGCTAAAGTTTCCAGGAAGGCAAAGAATGTGAAGAAGGAGAGGAGAGAGATACACAACTTGTCATATATCATACAGATTAAGTTTTGGAGGAGGCTCAATAATTGTCTGAGGTGGAATTAACATGGAGGCCCAGACGGAACTTCACAGGATATGTGGAGGTGCTCTGATTGCTCACAGGTATGTGACAGAGATTATGTTGGGATCACATTGTTGGAGATCCCACCGAGAAGTCCAGATCTGAATCCTATTGAGCATGTCTGGGACGTGATAGGAAGACGACTGAGAGGTCGATAAAACCTCCCAAACACTCTGGATGATCTCGAAATTGCAATCAGAGAGGAGTGGGAGAATATTGACCAACGTATCATGGTAAACATAATTTCTTCTATGCCTGAGAGACTCCAAGAGATCATCCGTTCAAGAGGAGGAGTTACAAGATATTGTTAAAAGAATATCAACTTCATTTTAAGTATTTTATAATTTTTTATTTTCAATTGTTTTGATATCAATAAAGGGGTAATTTTGTTATTTTATTATAACTTTTTATCCAAATACCTTGTAGTAAATTTATTTTATTTCATATATACTTCATAGCAGTATAATCAAATTATAAAAACAAAAAAGAGAACAAGGGATTAATTTTTATTGAAAAATTTGAAAATATCAGAGTGATGTAGTATTTTTACACAGCAGTTTATTTTGTATAATTTTATAATGTATTTGGGGGGATAAAAGCTATATAGACTTAGGTCCCAAGCCAATAGGCACCTTCAATAATAATAATAATAATATAAATAAATAATGTATTTTGATATTTTAAAATATATTCAAGTGAGCTGAATTTACTTGATTTAGTTCGCGTCATAAAACTCATATTTTGAATTTATATTGAATTTATTTTAAAATTAGGATATGAACCAAATTTTATAATAATAAATTAATTATCAAAATGGGGAAGAAATTACAAGTAAAAATGTAATAAAATTGTTATTACCAATAACTAATCTTATAGATATCAACAAAATTTTATAACCTTTTTGTATTTAATATTTAGAGCAGAGTAAATTGAATGATTGGAAATGATTCAGTTAATTAAATTTATGCAGATCAATTAAGTACATTATTATGCTCAAATAGTAAATGAAATTGTTAGGAGCAGGAATAGTTCATTGGTAGGGCTTCATGCAGAATACAACACCTTTGGAACCAGGCAGCATCTCTTTAGATATTCCCACCCCAGGAGTCTCTTTCTCATTCACTCTCTGGTGATGAGGCAGTGTTGTCTGTAACAAGAGAACAATCCTGTTGGGCGGCAGACTGATAAGTTTACTGGCGTCAATGACCCACAGATATTGATTCGCCGAATTAAAAAAAAAAATTCGAATTAGGTAATATTTATCTCTTTCTCTTATAGTTGTAAGAGATCGTGCAAATATTCGAATTCAGTTTTCCGGACATACATATACATATCTGAGGTCGTATAAGCACGAAAAAATGTTTTTAGCGAAGAGCTTCTATGTGTGTGTGTGTGTGTGTGTGTGTGTGTAGGTAGGTAGGTAGGTAGGTATTACCACCGTATTTGAAACGAAAGTTCCGGTCAATATTCACCAAATCTGGAAGTGTGCCTCATTGAAGTTTTTTTTCCTTTTTCGTGAACTTTCTCGAAAACGGCTCCAACGATTTTCTTTAAACTTCGTACAATATGCTCAGATACAGTGGGGTAATCCGAAACCTCTTGTTTAGTACCTTTGATAAATCTTTTGGCCTAGAGGCACCCTGCGTATTCTCCCAATGTTTCTCTAAAACTCTCGACCCCCAAAGTCTAATCTGACTGTCGTAGAAGCGCTTAGTGACGGCAAGGGCTGGCTTAGGACCACAGAAAGGTGAGGAACTCCCTAGCCAGCCGGTTCGCCCTCTCATTGCCTTCTATTCCCGCATGTCTACTAGACTATTCTAGACCGCGCTGCCTACTTGGTTTGGTGAAGGAGGGAGGGAGGGCGTTAATTTTTTTTTTTTTCTTTAGCTCTTTTCCTCCTTCTCTTTCTGAAATAGGTGGCTTCTCTGGGCGGGTGTGAGCGCAAGCTCAGGGACCGCCCGAATGGTGTAGGATAAAAAAAAAAAAAAAAAATCCCGCATGTCCGTGAACAGAGAAGAGCTGCACTTTGCCCCTCTGAGCTAAGGTATTAAGCTTCTCCTGTATTCACCCACCAAATTTGAACTTCAACAAGGCTTACTCAAAGCTCTCAGTGCGGCCTGACTATCAGAGAATATCCGCATTCTTTAATTTCTCTCTGCCACTCTTCCACAAGGCAGTAGCATTTAATGATGCCGGTGACCTCGGCCTGGAAGACTGTGGCCAGAACACGAAAGCCACAGATCTCCCCTAGTCTAATCCCTGCATCCATGCTCCTGCCTCTGACAGGCCAGTTTTCTTCTGTCAAGAGCCATCCGAATAGAAGCAAATAATGCCGTTACCCACCTCAATTAGCTTTTTGAAGGTATTTTCCCCCAAACTGCTTATACGAGCTAAATTTAATTACTACAAAAAGTTCCTTATTTGCTATATTTTGCAAAAATAAGCCGTCAAAAGATGTATGGATTTTTCGGGAAAACGCGTAGCAGCAGAAAAAAATTAAATTAAACTAACAATTTTTCATTGATACTATCTTCAAAAGAAATGTTTAATGAAGGTTAGATTTGAAATTTGAGGAGTTTTGAAAAGAAAACTAATATTTATTACAAAACTGAAAATAAAGTCGAGAGTCTGAATTCATTTCAGATGTTCAGCAGTTATGCTATTTCAAACAGACATATTCCAATAAATACATCACTTTATTCATTAATAGAATTTTATCGATTTTTTTTTTTTTTTTTAAATAAACAGTGGCAAATTTATTAAATCAGAGTAGATAACTGAGTAGATAACGACAAAATTAGTGAACAGAAGCCTTGTCTATTTTCGTTTCAAAAAGGAATCATTTACATGATTACGGTTGTTGTACCTACATTAATAAACTGATGGGTGGTATAGTGGTTAGATAAGAAAATGTTGTCAGAGTTTTTGCTTGCTCCAAAAAAAGGGGTCAAACAAGCGGTTCTCATTTGTTTTTATTAACATCTTTTAGAAAGAAAAAAAAAACAGATAATTTTAGATTTGTCATTAATATTGAATAAGGATTTAAATATTAATTAATCAGTTAAATAATTAGTTAGTGGTACAGAATGGAAATATCAGTGGTATCTAATGGTGGCGAGGAAACCCCATCATTAGCTAAATAATATCATAAACACAGAGTCACTATATTAAATGTGTGTGTGTGTGTGTGTGTGTGTGTGTGCATGTATGTACGTGTACGTGTATACTCTCACTATTAGATGGGCAATCAAACTTGTGATACAGCTTAATGTCCTTAGTGGTAAACTAACCTAACATTTGTAGTCCTGCTTTTGTATAACAATGAGCTAGCCAAATTTATAAATATATCTTAAATTATCAAATATTTCCTGCCCTAATTAATATAAAATATTTTACCAAGCCGTAAGTCCATAGTCTATTAATCTAATTATTACGCGAGAACAAATTTCAATCAATTTACAAACTGTTAATTTATAATTGGATAATCATACGAGTGTGAATAAAATATTTTACCAATAAAGTGATTTATTTTGTAGTCTATAATTATTTAATTAATTATAAATGAATAAAGTTTTGATGGAAAACAAAAATATACCATCGACGTCGTTTTCCAGTTAGTATATTACAAAAGGATTTTTTTCAGTTCCGTTTAAATGCCTCAAATATATATGCTTTTGTGATCTGACGAAACCTTGGATTTTTCAAATCTAATAAGTTCTCCCTTGAAATCATAACCAGTCAGAACTTCAGAACTTGTTCCCTCTTTTATGAGAACTAGTCTATGAAAATTTCTCTCAAATTTAGAGAAACGCCTTATTTTTACGTTCATATGGTTAATAGGCACTTTTAAAATTTAAAACATAGAGAACAAATAACGTTGAGACATATCTAATTAAAAGATGAAATAAAATTAAATAGTTCTTATATTCTTAAAAAATAAATTTTTATGAACTAATTAATTTTCCCTTATTATTATATTGGGGGTGGTGAAACCGTGGATTATATTGAAAGTTTGGAGAATACCAGGGAATAGTTATCCCTACTTCTGTAGCTCCCCCCTTTTGGGAAGTCCTACAAAGAAATATAGCTTTGTAATAATCATTTCACTAAAGAGTTCCAGAAGAGAGTGGAGCAGTAAATCCGCTTTGTTTGGCTTTTAAAGAACAAGCCGTTGTATGGTATACGGATAGGACGAGACCTCCTAAGGAGACTGAAGCCGAAGATTTTGGGCCAAAGATCAAATGGTATGGGCAACTTTCCCAGCAACTAAACGCGGAAATTCACACTATTGGCAGATGTGTCTAGTTTCACCTCGGCAGGAGATGAAGAGATTCTAAGCATATCTAATAGCTAGGACACTGTTAAAGCACTGAGTTCATATGTCATAGTTCGAAAATGGTATAGGAATGCCACGGCAAACTCAATGACCTGAGCAGGGACAAAAGAGTTACCCTATTTTGGGCGCCAGGTCATGTCACTGTGTAACGGCTCTGTGTTTAGATGATTCGCTATATAACAATGGTTTTTCCATTATATTGTACTAACTAATTATCCACCTGATTAATTTATATTTACATCCCTATTCAATATAAAGGAAGGAAATATTGATAATTTTTTTTTTTTTACCTACGCCACTTGACTTTGGCTATTCAGCCATTTTACATTGCGCGGCCTAATGTAAAATTGATAATTTGTAAAAATTATCCTTACGTTAAGGATACTTGTCCTGGGGGGTGAAGTTGTTCGCATCAGAGATTTTTCTCACGTGCCTCCTGGATATCCAACCAAAACGAACGACAACTGTCGCTAGCGCAGCCTATACGTACTTGCAATACCATGCCAAATAGACACCATCATTTGTCTCACGCAAACCGCCTTTTTCAAGGCGTGGATAAACCTCGGCTCAGGAATATGTTCTGGAA
>JAAEAF010010537.1:0-21194 GCA_011037195.1 Triatoma infestans
GGGGTATTGTGTTAGTATTGTGGGGTATTGTGTTAGTATTGTGGGGTATTGTGTTAGTATTGTGGGGTATTGTGTTAGTATTGTGGAGTATTGTCTTAGTGTCAACTTTTCGAAATTGGAGTTTTCATAGGAAATATATGTTTTGAGATATTTTGAGTATGAAATAACAGTTTTTAGCGAACAGTATTTATGTGTGTGCATATTTCAAAAACGGAAAACCTCAGAAGCTTAATCTTGATATCCCGTTCACTAACTACCATTCGCCTTTGACAATCAATAAAGTTTCGAACAAAATTGACTAACCAAAAAAAAAGACTTCCAGATATATATATGTATACAGACAGGGTGTACTTGGAGCAGAGGTCGAAACTTCGATAGGTGATTCAGCAGCTCAAATGCAACAAAAAATATTCTATTCACTCTGGCCCGATTCTCAATAGTATCCAATATATTTGCATTTTTAACTTTTCCGTCGATATTCGCGTTTTTCACCATAAAAACGATTGTACCATTTCTATCCTTTATCCTACAACTAATCTGTTTATTCCAAATAAAACAGCATTAAATTTCCTATAAATATGCTTAACCCAGAGCCTCAAAACGTTTCTTATAAACCACGAAATTTTTACTTTAATATCTAAAAATTCGTTCTCGATGATTTTTGTTAAAATTTTCAACTGTATTTTTTCAATGATTAATGAATCAAGGAGCCATCCAATTACACAAAAAGTTGTGCATTTATTGAGCTTCAAAACCATATGGAATTTTTTTTTAATATTTCTCTACCCCGAACAGAGGGGTGTGAATGCAGCAGAAAACTAACCGAGTTTTCACTGATATCAAATTATTAATTTCCTCATATGTCAATTTTTGGATAAGGAACAAAAATAACATAACAATTTTAGTTTTGAATTATTATTAATCAAATTTGATGAAAAAACCTCCATTATGTCATTAAGATAAGTTACACAAACAATTGTAGGCAAGATACTAAAAATTTTCCATCATTCTTTCCCACTTTCTTGTTTGAAAATGAAAATTTGTGTAGATATTAGTCATTTTTTGGCATCTAAATAAATATAGATTTAACATACGTAAATCATAAATCGTTTAAATGAAGATTTAAAATAACATTTTTTTGATATCATTATCCTCTAATACCCAATGTTTGCTTTGTCAAGGTGCAAGGAGCAATGGTGTAAATATTTACACAAATAAGAAATCCCTTTAATCCACTCATAACAATGAAAATAAACATTTTGCTACGTTACTTGATCTTTAGTCAGTTTCCTTTTTATTGTCAGTGATATTAGACGTGCAGATTCATTATAAATTAGGCATCGCTATCATGCCAAACTTATTTACTAACGAGTAGTATACCGACATGGTTTTTGCGTACGGTGCCGCTCGTGGAAATGCTCAACAAGCGGTGAGGGAATACCGAGCGCTTTTTCCGATATGATGTGCATCTGACTGGAGAACGATAGTAAGAGCGTACAGGATTTTACGAGAAACTGGCAAAACTCCGAACCAAGCAGGCAGTATATCTGGTAGGGAAAACTATCGGATGCAGACTGATACAATGTTGACGGCTTTCAATAATAATCCGCAGTTAAGTACTTGGAAGGCGGCATTGCAGTAGGTACATCGCATAGCATGGTATTCAACGTGTTAAGAAATGATGGCAGACATCCATATCACTTCGCTCCTGCACAATAATTATTACCACTAGATAAGGAATCAAGATCACAATTTTGGGAGTGGTTTTTGACAAAGACAAAAAATAACCAGTCATTTCCCAATTCTGTGCTACGGACGGGACGGATGAGGCAACATTTTCGTGAGAAAATATTTTTAATTATCACAATAATCACATTTGGTCCCAAGAGAATCCACATGCAATCAGAGTCATGACTATCAACGCCAGTTCAGTGTTAATGTTTGGTTGGGTATTTTGGGGAGATATCTTTTACATCCCATAATTTTGCCCCAGCATCTTAATTCGCACAACTAATTTCAATTTCTTGAAAATGATTTACCAACATCCCTTGAAGATATTCCTCTTCGAGCAAGGACAGAAGTAAGGTGGCAGATAAAAGGATGTCCTGCCCACGGAAGAGCAATAACATCCTGGCTGGATGACATTATCCGCAAAGATGGATAGGGCAATATGGATCCGGTACGATGGCCGCCAAGGAGTCCTGACTTAACACAACTTGATTTTCATTTGTGGGGAACCTAAAAACAAAGCAGAGAGCAGAGAACAGCTACTGGAAGGAATCACAGTTGCGTGCGATGAATTGAGCCAGAATGCTCAAGAAATAGGAAGTGCAACCTCGTCAGTCGTAAAACGGAGCAGGTTATGTATTAGCGAAGAATGGGGGCAATTCGAACAACTTTTGTAGCGATTTTGGGTAGGCACCTACCTATTGTATTTTATTGTTTGTGTATTTTTTTACTTGCGGGTTATTAAATAATAATTGTTCGAAACTAAAGTGGTTATTTTATTTTTGTTCCTTCTTCAAAAATTGACATAGGAGGAAATTAATAATTTAAAATCAGTGAAAAGTTGGTTACGCAAGTTCCCAGTTTTCTGCATTTACACCCCTCTGTTCGGGGTAGGGTAATATTAAAATAAAAGAAAAAATCCATATGGTCTTGAAGCTCAATAAATGCGCAGCGTTTTCTGTAATTGGATGGCTCCTTGATTCATTAATCATTGAAAAAATACAGTTGAAAATTTTAACAAAAATCATCGAGAACGAATTTTTTAGACATTGAAGTAAAAATTTCATGGTTTTAGAAATTTATAGGAAATTTAATGCTCTTTCGTTTAATGCTTTTGGAATAAACAGGTTAGTTATAGGATAAAGGATAGAAATGTTACGACTGTTTTTATGGTGAAAAACGCGAATATCGACGGAAAAGTTAAAAATGCAAATATCTTTGATACTATTGAGAATCGGGCCAGAGTGAATAGAATATTTTTTGTTGCATTTGAGCTGCTGAAACATTTCCCGAAGTTTCGACCTCTGCTCCGTGTACACCCTGTATATATGTATAGCAGTTAAAGGAACGATTTCCTTTATATTAAATATACAAAGAAACATCTGGTGTGAAACATTCACACGACTTTCTCTTACTCTCAGAACTTATACAATACAATTATATAGAAAATAATATAGAGTTGGCGGAGGGTGGAAAAGCAGGCAGGTAGAGAAGTGATTACAGCTCGTGTCGAGAAGATCCGAGTTTAAAGTAAATCAAGTGGTTTTTAGAGGAAATTCCAAAAAACTAAAAAATATTATATAAAGTCGCTCTGAAAAAACTGAAAAAAAAAAAATCAGTAAATTTGCACTTTAGGTCGGTGAATTTTGCTCGAAACTTTCATGTGAGATGGGGTGGGGGGTACTAAACGTATACCAAGTTTGAGCGATTATTCGTTTTTGAGTTCTTTTGTTCACACACTCGCAGACAGACCATTCGCTAAAATTATTTATTCGAGCCCAAGGGATTTCAATAATGTATTTGCGGTGAAAACTCAATTTGGAAATTTAACACGATTGCGACACTCCCCTCAATGGGTCTAAGAGAAAGTAATAATAAGTATTATTATTTGTCTGTGGGAAGGGACCAAACCCTACGCTATCCAAAGCCCCACTGGGCCCAAATAGTTACCCCAAAGAAAAACAACAACAAACCGGTTCTAGAACAAAAAACCAGATCCGGGTCTTCACCATCTGAGATTCATCGCAGCCCATCAAATCGGACCATAACCTTAAACGGAAATAGCCTAAGCTCTTCCACAGATATCCTGTTCAGACCAAAGTCCTGAACCTAATTTCCTCACAACCCTAGCAATCTGTCATAAAATGGATGGGTGTTTCCTTCTCTAACAAAAGAGAGCTGGCATGTGCCCCATTACGTAGAGGTGTCACTTTAAAATGATGCCCAGTAAGAGATCCAACCAGATGCCTGAGAGAGGTCTGTGAAAGAGACAGCAACATCTCACTAATATCCCTCACGGGGAGATAATGTGCCGTCACATATTTCTCTCAGCCATATTGTACACTTCCTTTTAAGCTGGTTTCTGGTTTTGGACTGTATCGACTTGGTATTATTAAAGAAAAGAAAAACCATCTTTTTCGAACAAAACCAATAATCACAAAATATATTTCCTTTAAATGAAATAAAAAAGAAAAAGACTTAACTGTACGAAATACAGGCGGGGCGGCGCCCCAAGTGATATGTGTGAACAGGGTTTTATATAGGATAAATGTAGGGTTTTAGGACAACTAATGTATCTATTAAGTTAAATTCAAATACATAATACGCATCGCACAACTACTATTACTATAGTACTACCGGGGCCTCGCCTCACCACTATTCTACTACTACTACACTAAAACGTTACGTTCGAAACAAACTGCAGCGAGCGGTCCAAGCGGCCGGCGCGCTAAAAGACCACCCATCCAATTTTCTTGAAATCTGAGGACATTAATGTTGGGCGCTGCTGTCCAATGGCGGCAAGGGGGCCAAGTTGGCCACAGAACGCTTATACTCTCCCTTAGCTGTTTTCACGGTCACCACCCTAATGACTCCATAGTACCAGGATGGATTTTCACTATACGACCAGTTTGCAGGTGGTACATTTTTGTCCTTTAGCAGTACTAGGGTGCCGGGAATTATATTCTCTCTGCACTTCTTCCATTTATTTCTTTGTTGTAGTCTGTTGAGGTAGTCCAAGCGCCATATCTTCCAAAAATCTTGAATACAACGGGTTAGGAGTCTCCAACGTGACAGTCTGTTGAGAGGAATTTCAGTGACATCCTGCTCTGGTGTGGTCAGCAATGGTGTTCCAATGAGGAAATGATCTGGAGTTAAAGCGTTACATTCTTCAGGTGATGAAAAGAGGGGGTAAAGTGGCCGAGAATTCAGCTCTGCCTCAATTCTCACAATAACAGTGTTAAGCTCTTCGAAACTCAAAGGGCGCTGATCTAGCACTCTTACCAGATGACTTTTAAAGAATTTCACCCCCGCCTCCCATAGGCCTCCAAAATGAGGTGATGCAGGAGGTATGAAAGACCACTTTATTTGTTTAAGGGAGAGATGATCAATTACACTTTCTTGAGTCTCCTTGTTTTTCCACCAGTTCCACAACTCCTTCAGGGGCGGTGGCTCCTATGAAGTTGGTTCCGCAGTCCGAATATATATTGGAAGGAAGACTACGACGTCCTATAAAGCGATCGAGACAAGCCAGAAAAGCGTTAGTGCTTAATTCCGATACTAACTCCAAGTGCACGCCTTTGCATTAAGGCATACAAATAAACAATTTATTCTTTTTCTAGGGGAATCCTTTAGCACAAATGGGCCTGCGAAATCAACTCCCACATTTATAAAGGTTCTACCCTGTTCAAATCTGGAGGGGACAAGTCGCTCATATACGGAGTATAAGAGGATACTCTAAAACGTTGACACTTCAACGTTTATGTATTCGAGATCGGATAATAGAACGAGCGGATAAGACCCAAAATCGTCTCTGCAGCAAAGAATGTAAAAGACGTGGCCCCGCATGCAAGTAACATCGATGGTAATAATCAACGATTAGGTTGGTAAGATGTGACCTTTTAGGAAGTAGGATGGGGTGTTTTGCCCTGAAGTCTAGGGAGCTATTACTAAGTCTTCCGCCCACCCTAAAAATTCTTTGGGGATCACGAAAGGTGATAAGGAATCTAATTGTTTATTCCTGTTCGCTTGAGATCTAATTCTTCACCAACATAATATCCACCAATTCTTCACCAATATTCTAACGCAACCGAAAGCTCTTTATTAGCATTCAGAGGGCCTGTTTTCTGATAGTTTCCTTTGATTAGGAAACGCAAGACATATGCAAATACTCTTTGGAGTTTTTCGAATGTTGAGAAATGGGTGAAGATCTCCAAGAATGGGGCCACTGGTTGTGCCGCTAATAATACTCTTACCTCTTTCCCAGGTATTTCCCCAGTAATCTGTTGAGACAACGGCCATGTGTCGTAGCTGTTTTCTAGCCAATGCGGACTATGCCACCACCACCTTTGGTTACATAGTGCAAAGGGCAACAAACCGCGAGAGGCTAAGTCAGCGGGATTATCCCCTTAGGAAACATATACCAGTCTTGTTCAGAAGTACTCTCAGAAATAGCGACAACTCTGTTGGCTACAAATGTTTTTAATAAGTGGGGAGATGTTCGTATCCATCCCAATGTAACAGTTGAATCTGTACAAAGATAAGTTTTTTTATATTTAAACTGTTTAAAAAGTCTCGAACTATCACCAAGGTTTGAACAATGGTGCGCACAGCTCGAGACGAGGCATTGACTGTGTTTTTAAGGAGCCAGTTTAGTTTTCGCAAAGAGTGGGCTGGCGGGTACGGACGATTCTGCCAAACGTATGTAAATGGTCGCAGCGTAACCTAGTGTAGATGGATCTGCAAAACCAACTAATATAACTGGAGTAAAGCTAAAGGGCATTACAGACTGAGGAATTCTAATTTTTTCAGCTCGCTGGCTCTGACAAATATTCAACCCATACTTCCGCGAGATTTTAAGGTACAGATTGATCCCAATCTAGTTTCAGCATCCACAGCTTCTGCAAAAACGATTAAGCTTTGAATATAACTGGTGCTAGATAACCAAGAGGGTCGTATAATCTAGCGATAAGGATAAAATAGTCCGTTTCGTAACAATTGTCTCAGCAGATTCGATCTTATAAAAGAAACAATCATTACTTGGGTCCCACTGAAGACCTAGTGTCTTGATGGACGGATCATCTAAATGAGAAAAAGATATAAGTGACTCTCTAGTTCCGGTGGGTCAAGAATTTCCGGAGAAGTGCTAGCCCACTTTTTTTAGGTAAATCCACCCTTTCCAAGGAGTTCCTTTAATTGATTTTGCAAAAGAATCGCCTTCTCTATGGTGTCCACTCCGGATAGGACATCGTCTACATAAGTGTTGACTAATAAAGCTTGAGAAGCCCTTGGATCATTTGCACCTTCGTCCGTTACAAACTGTCTTATCACTCTAAGGGCCAAATAGGGAGACGATGCCATGCCAAAAATAACCCTTGAGCTCGAATTCCTCTATTGCATCTGTGCAATCAAAGCGATAAAAAATATGTTGGAACACACGATCTTCCGGATTTAATAGTATCTGCAGAAACATTTTGCAGATATCCGCAGTCATGGCAATAGGAAACTTTCTAAAATACTACAATATCTCTCTAATATCATGTTGTAATTTTGACCCAGTCAATAAGTGGTCATTTAAAGATCCATGACGGGTAGGGGTAGATGCATCGAATACTACGCGCAGGTTTGTGGATGAGCTATTTTTCAAGACTGCATGGTGCGGAAAAAAATACTTCCCTTCCGTTTTAGCCCCAGACATGTAGCCCAAATTCAGATATTCTTGTAATACGTGTGAATACGCCAGTTTATGTTCGGGCTTCTTGGCTAGCCGTGATTCTAATTTCTTAAACTGGTGTAATGCTATATGCTTTGAATCTCTGGCTAATTCCCTGTAAGGTTCCTTAAAGGGTAGCCGTACAACATATCTATCTTGGGAATCCCTAAAGTGAGTTTATATGATTCTCACATTCAATATTCTGG
The DNA here is from genome assembly GCA_011037195.1 of Triatoma infestans. Taxonomy (NCBI): domain Eukaryota; kingdom Metazoa; phylum Arthropoda; class Insecta; order Hemiptera; family Reduviidae; genus Triatoma; species Triatoma infestans. Next base: position 7,645 of record JAAEAF010010537.1, read on the forward strand.
GGTTTTCCGGAACTTCAACGTTAACATCTTCAATTTGCCAAAATCTCTTTAACATATCGTTCAGCGGAATTTGAGTTGTAAGCAAGGCGCATAGGGAAGTAACATCCTCCAGTGGGATGTCAATAGGTCCCATTACAACCCAACCAAATATAGTTTTAAGAACTTTAGGGAGTCCGGGAGGTAAGGCCTCAGACTGTCCTGCGAGTATAACTCCAAACAGATCTGCACCCAGTAAAAAACTATCAGTCCTGGTCTCCAATAGAGAGGATCCGCTAATTGGAAACGATTTAGACACTGCCTGATAGAATAGGGAATAATTGAAGAGGTGTATTCGAAGTTATTTGAGGTACAACAACCGCAGTGGTTTCCATTTCAGGCTGTGCCGCATCTTGGGATTTCAAAATGCAATGGGTCTGATATTTTCCCCTTTCAATTGTACTGTTAGCGAGGCCGATCAGTTTTTGAGAGTTGCGCTCAAGCGTTGGAGCCCTAAACGTTTAACACAAGAGGCAGTGATAAGTAATCGTTGTGACCCACTGTCTATCAGAAATCTAATATTGTAAAATTGTCCAGAATTACCTCTAAGTTTTGCCATGGCTGTCCCCAAAAGCACTAAAGTATCTTTGCCTGCTGATTCTAAAGGTACTATATCTCTATTCTGCGAAAAGCTGATTTGCGCTTCATTCAACACTGTTTCATTTAAGGGTGGACTGTTTCTAGAAATTTCCTGACCATTCTCATGAACTCACTGCTTTCAGTCCTTATTACCCTTGACTCTTGATGTTTACGGTCACATTTCCGGCAAACTATCTGCGAAGTGCAATCGCGAATAAAATGAGAAGGGGATAAACAATTTAAGCAAACCTTTAAAACTTTAGCATTATTTAACCATTCCACTGGGTTTAGTGAATTAAATTTCGAACATCGAAACAAGCGGTGCTTCTCTCAGCACATTGGATATCCCTTTACATTCTCTAACGGTTTTGTGATAGAAACAAATACCTTTTTCAAATCTCTTGCCTTAGAAGTTGATGTTGAATGCCTACCTGTCGTCACAGCATCACTTTGAAAAATCGTATATTGTTTGTGTATAAATTCTACCAAATCCTGAAATTTAGGCTCATCACTAGTCCCTAAATACTCATTTTCAAACTTCTGCTTCGTTCTAGAATCGAAATTGCGTAATATATGAGCTAAGAAAATAAATCCAGTTTCATCCTTAAGGCCAAGACCTTTAAAGATTGAAATATTCTCTAAAACAATATTAGAAAGTTCTTCTAATGAGATTGTAAGGGCATTTTACCATGGGTTTAAGAGAGAAAATTTTATGAAGATAGCTGAGGGCTTGTACCCTCTTATTATCAAATTTTGTAGAAAGAGTTTTCCATGCTATTTCGTAATTATCTGACACTATAGGAATAGAGGATATTGTTTGAGTAGCTACACCTTTCAAGGCACTTCTCAGATAGTGGAGTTTTTGGATGGGCGTTAGATTAGAATTTTCATGGACTAAAGACAAGAAAATATCAGGAAAGGCTTTCCACTCTGATATGTCACCATAAATGTAGGTATCGATATAGCAGGTAACTTGTAAACTATCTGTGATGACCCCTGATTCCGATCGACATTGAAAGAATTGTTAGTTAATTCTTGCCTTGTGCTACTTATTTCATGAGAAATAGCTTCGTAAAAATTGACTCGCGTAATTTCCGCAATTTCTATTAATTGTTTTAATTTCTCCTCATCATTCACATTGCTGGCTAGTCTCTTAGCTTTAGGAATTAATTTTAAAAACTTATCAAAGGCTGAATCAAGCCTCGATAATCGGGCTTTAAAAATATTAGCTTTACTTGGATTTACATTAAAGGAAATAATTTTATTTGTTTCATTTATATCTAAAGACAAATGATTAAGTTCTTCCATAAGCTCATAAAGCCTTTCTTCATTATAATCAGATTTCGGGCCCATTTTCAGAGGAGTATATAAGGAAAAAATAATATTATTTTATAAATATATTCTCCTCAATAAATTCTAATCATATATTACATAAATATAGAATATTTGAAAGTATAAAAACTTATGCATAACAATTTATATAAAAAAACAATTACAAAATTTAAATTCGACAAATAGAAAAAAAAAATTATTTAAGAATAACTATTCTCAATTTGAGTTAAACTAAATTTATAAAATTTAATTTATAACTTACGTAAAATACGCAAAAGTAAAATATTATAATCAGCTCTTTTGTTATAATAGAACAATAAATTGTTGATCTGTTTGTCCAAGTACTCTGGTAAATAATCAAAGTTCAAGCTATTCGGCCAACACAATGTGCATCACAGTTCTGATGTTCCAATATAAAACTGTAAATTTTAAAACTTACCAATATTTTACGGGCTGTAATCTGTTACAATTATTTCTAAATTATTCTTTCTTTAGATAATCATTTATAATAAATTTACTTTCATCTGAAATAAACTACAAACATTTAAGATATATGTAATTAATAATATATTATTAAATCATCTTTTCAATAAATCAGTAACACAACAAGATTGTTTTTCCTTTCAATAGAAATCTATTTGTATTAAAATCCGGCTCGAAGATGGACCAAACTTTATGTAGTGGATATGGATATTTTTGGTTGCTCGTAAAATTATACCTACTTCCATTTATGCTGGTTCCTGGTTTTGAACTGCATCAACTTGGTATCATTAAATCAAAATCTTTTTCGAACAAAACCAATAATCACAAAATATATTTCCTTTAAATGAAATAACAAAAAAAAAAACACTTAATTGTACGAAATACAGGCGGGGCGACCCAAGCGATATGTGTGGACAGGGTTCTCACTTTTCCAAAAATAGGATTTTGGACAACAAATGTATCTATTAAGATAAATTCAAATACATAATAGATAATACGCATGGCACAACTACTATTACTATTTTGCTAGCCTCACCACTACTCTACTGCTACTATACTAAAACGTTACGTTCAAAAAACTGCAGCGAGCGCTCCAAGCGGCCAGCGCGCTAACACATATGGTCGATTCTTCTAACGGTTACTGTAGTTTTTACGCGACGACCCTTAGGCAGATCTCTCTCGTAGAGTTTGTGAGATTGAGAAATAAACACCCATCTATCTCATGTGAGATTGCAGGGTGGCAGTCGTAATAATCCATTAATGTAGAGACTCAGGGCTGGTTCTGTCATATGTGCATGTTGTGCACCGCACACGAGCGGCCAAAATCTATTCACTGTTTTTATTCTATATAATACTTTAAGCCACTGTGGTCTAAGTGCTGAACTTCCTAGCAGTTTCTAGATTAGATGTAATACTTTTGTACTGCATTATTAAAAACTTGAATTATATTTCTTAAGTTTTGTAATTATATCATACCTACTTTTTTTTTGAAGACTTCAGTTATTGTTATATGAATGCATAATTATGTTTTCATTGCCGACCACAAAATTTTGAAAGTATTTTTAAGATATTTCAAATTGTGCGGCACTGCAGGCTCTACCATATTTACAAGTAATTATTAAACGCACTCACTGAAAACAGGTTAGATTATTGCCAATTAAATATGCAGCTCTTGGATGCGATTGCATAGTGTTTTTGTTTCTTGGCTAAATTCTTATTAAAAAAAATTATGCAACAAGCAAAGAGTGCCAAGTTAAGTGTAAGTTTTCAATTTTCATTCTTATTATTTAATTTTCTGAGGGGGCGGAGGAGTGTATGGTTCCCTCAAAAAAGTCATTTTATTGAGTTTAGTTTCTCCAATTTACCTTAAGTAGTTTAAGTCCTTCGAACTTCATTTTTATTTTCTAATTTAAATTTACATTTCCACATTCTATTTCTTTCCCTAACCAATAATTGGATTTATACAAGGTCTCTACATTTTCGAAATCTAATATATAACGCTTCTTCTTATTATAATTTATTTGTTTAATTGCACAAATAATTAGTTCGATTCCTTTTTTTATGTTGTTGCGAGAAACTAGATTTTGATTGAATATAATGATCCTTTGCGTAGATACTCATTTTTAAAGTATCTACTTTCATTACTTGTGGTTTGTGTCACGTCCATAAAATGTTTGTGTGATTGCCCCACTAGTATAAACGGCAAAATAAAAAATGGAGGTAGATCTTGCATTTCCACCTAATTCTCTTTTTCCTTCTTTTTCAACAATGGAATGAAAATTCTGAGTTTTTTATTTATAGCTCACATTAATTAATACTATATAAGTGAGTCAATCTAATAAAAATTATTTTTACTCAGCCTTTATTCTATATAAGTGAGTCAATCTAATAAAAATTATTTTTTCTCAGCCTTTATTCTATATAAGTGAGTCAATCTAATAAAAATTATTTTTACTCAGCCTTTATTCTATATAAGTGAGTCAATCTAATAAAAATTATTTTTACTCAGCCTTTATTCTATCTAAGTGAGTCAATCTAATAAAATTATTTTTCTCAGCCTTTATTCTATATAAGTGAGTCAATCTAATAAAAATTATTCTTACTCAGCCTTATTGCTAATAAGTGAGTCAATCTATAACAAAATTAGTGTTTACCAGCCTTTATTCTATATAAGTGAGTCAATTAATAAAAATTATTTTTACTCAGCTTATTCTATATAAGTGAGTCAATCTATAAAAAATTAATTTTTCGCAGCCTTGATTCTATATAAGTGAGTCATCTAATTAAAAGTTATTTTTTTCTCGCATTATTCTATATAAGGTGAAGTCAATCTAGTAAAAATTATTTTTACTCAGCATTATTCTATATAAGTGAGTCAATCTACTAAAAATTATTTTTACTCAGCCTTTAATTCATATAAGTGAGTCAATCTAATACAAAATTATTTTTACCAGCCTTATTCTATATAAGTGAGTAATCTAATAAAAATTATTTTTACTCAGCTTTATTTCTATATAGTGAGTCAAATCTAATAAAATATTTTTACTCAGCCGTTATTTATATAAGTGAGTCATCTAATAAAATATTTTTACTCAGCCTTTTTCTATAGAAGTGAGGTAAATCTAAATAAAAGTATTTTTTGCTCAGCCTTTATTCATATAAGGAGTCAATCATAAAAATTAGTTTTACTCAGCCTCCTTATTCTATAGTAGGGAGTCAATTAATAAAATAGTTTTTCTCAGCCTTGATCTATATAAGTGAGTCATCTAATAAAAATTATTTTTACTCCGCCTTTATTCTATATAAGTGAGTCAATCTAATAAAAATTATTTTTACTCAGGCTTTATTCTATATAAGTGAGTCAATCTAATAAAAATTATTTTTACTCAGCCTTTATTCTATATAAGTGAGTCAATCTAATAAAAATTATTTTTTCTCAGCCTTTATTCTATATAAGTGATTCAATCTAATAAAAATTATTTTTACTCAGCCTTTATTCTATATAAGTGAGTCAATCTAATAAAAATTATTTTTTCTCAGCCTTTATTCTATATAAGTGAGTCAATCTATTAAAAATTTATTTTTTCTCAGGCTGAGAAAGTCTAATAATTTTTATTAGAATTAAAATTAAATTCTCTGCTCTTCTCTCATATCTGGCCTAGTTACATATGCAGCAGTAAAGAGGGGGTTTCTTAGTAATGCACACTTGCATTATTGCTAGCACTACAGAGTTATAACGGCAACTTACATCTAATTATGTTATGACCTATAACTCCTCCACCTTTAAATTCGACTTCCCCTAGGAAGGATAAAATATACAAATTAATCAATTATTTTACCTCTACAATTTCCTTAAGCAATGATTCCTATTTACTATTCTTATATACTGATTAATTGTACAATACTTCCCTATACTTATAATTCTTATTTACCAATTCTAATACATTTGGATACAGATTCTGTAAAACTTAAATATTAATTGTGAATTGATTTTCTTCAGTATTGTTTACAGGTGGTTTAGGCTTATCTAATCTGAGTTTAGTTCTAAATGGTTTAAATTTGCATATTAGGTACACAGTAATTCTAAAGATGTTAATAACCATACAGGCGCTAATGACCACAGCAGTCGATGCGCCCAAAAAAAAAAAAAAAATAACCATACAACATATGATTATTATCCACAAATAATTGTTATTGTTATTTCTCGTATTTTCTCTTATAGGGATTACAGGATTTAAAGGCATGTCTTGAAGTGTGAATTTCTTGAGGTGGATTTCCATTTCGGGAGTTCTCTGTTGGGTTAGATTAAAGTTGATAGTTGGAAGTACACGACGATGTCCATTCGTGTGTGACAAGTGAATAAGCTTGTAACCTTTGTAATAAACAGTGGCTTCTTCAGTTTTCATAAGATAGATGCCATGTATTGTCTTTGTTTCCAAATCTTCATTTTCAACAATTAAAATTTTGTTCTGGTTGTGTGAAAATGATCAGATATTGGTTTATTTCCTTTATAAATTCAATACGGTTTTCTTTTATGAGGAGTTTAACAAAGCTGCAGTTATATGGTGATTCTTGTAGGATTATTCTACTCTCGCATCTTGAGCGGTGGTTGGATAAGTCACTTTCGAAACATTGATAAAATTTGTCCGTCTGTTTGCAATTATTATTTAAAGTTATTATTACACTGTCATCGACTGTTTTTAATACACATTTATTCTCAGGAATAACTGCAACATATTGTGATTCGAATTTTGAGGGAATTGAATATAATTTAAATATTTCATATTTAACTTTAGAATTTATTGGTATATCTAAACTGTAAATAATTTTCCCAAAGTGAATTCCACATTGTACTGTAATTAAATCCTCATAAGCTAAAACATTTTCAAACTTAACTTCTATAGGCATTTGTTCCTTATAGAATTGAGAATTTTTTCAAGTTCATGATAGAGGTCATGGATGGTTATTATGCTTGGATGTAGGGACTTCAATTTGCACAAGTTAAGAGTTTTATACATCTTGCAACGTATTTAATAACAAGTTATATAAAATTTGTAACTGATTAAGGGTCTCTTTTACACTATTTATATCCATTCTATAATTAATTGTTCTACTAACTTCTAAGATTCTATATCTAATTCCTCGCCATTAAATCTTATCGTTTCTAGTGCTTCTTTAAAATTATAAATAATATTTTGATTAATAGAATATTGCTTACTAAGTTGATTTTGGATCTTTCGCTCGTTTTCTTTTAGGTTTTCAATTAATTGTTCAAATTTTTCCCGTCAGAGTTATCCAAATTTCCAGTAATGGCTTTTATAATACTTTCGAACCCATTAACGATCCCTCTTTTATTTCTTATACTTGAATGAATCTTAATGTTGTTAATTTTATCTAATACAGCGTTTTTTGTATAGTTAAGCACGTTAAAGGAAGTTTCTAACTCTTCATAAATAATAATATTCTGTTTGGTGTATAAGATAACTTTGGTGTACTGATTTTCTAATAGTTCAACTTCTGAATATAAGTGTGTAAGATTGTAGTAATGTATCAAAGTATGTTTTTTGTTGCTTAGCGGGACCTTGTTTTATGGGTAGAATGCCTGCATTTATGCTGATATCCCTTATTATTGTCCCTCTTGTGACGTAGAAGGACCTGGAAAATCATTAGAATTTTCATTTAATTTTCTTGGTCTTTGCACATTAGACAAATGTATTTTTTCTTGGATGTTATGATACTTAGGATTTATCTCGGCTGTTTTTAAAGTTTAATTTAATGATTTTAATTTTTGTCTCGTGTATTTGTTCTTTGTTTTACTTTGTTTTTTACAAATATTTCCTGTGGGAAGTCAGAGGCCTCGTCCCTGTTTTGATTTATTTTATTTATAACTTTCTCTTTAGATATAGAATTGATTTCATTTATTTTCTGGTAAATTAACTTTGTTTTTTATTTGTGGTTATTTATATAATCGTTGAGAATTTGGGTTTCAAGGTCAACAGCAAATAGGGTGTCATTCGCGATATGACCATTAATTATATCTATTGGTTTTAATTTAGTGATGGAGTGGATTGTATTATTATAGGCTAGAATTGCAAGCCTAACTTTATTGCCGATTGAATCTTTTTTATATGCATCTTGGTTATTAAATAATCTAATGTGTTCTATTATTGTTGAATATAGTCGCTCTACCGGGTCCTTCGACTTTGGGTGTTGTGAATTTTTAAAATGAACTTGAATTTTGTGTAGGGATAATAATTCTTTAACTAAAGAGTTCTTAAACTCTGTTACATTATCACAAATGATTTGGTTCGGGAAGTTGTGACGCGAAAAGAACTTGATTAATTTATTCACTATTTCAATTGCTTGTCCTGACGTTATTTATATGCTTGCGCGTATCTAGAAAATGTGTCGATTAAAGTTAAGAATTTAGTTTTTTCAAATGTTACTGTATCCATATGAATTATCTCAAATGGCTTATTAGGATTAGGGGTAATATTAAGTTTAAGCATTAAAGGTTTTCTATCGTATTGAGTTAGTTTACATACTTCACATTTATTGATGAAGTTCTGAACATATTTTCTTAGGTCAGGCCAATAATATATATATATTTTTTATTCTTTCCTCGGTTTCATCAATGCCGGGATGGTTAGTTTTACCGGTGTGGTACTTATCAATGATTTCCATAATTTCTTCCTCATCTACAACGTCTATTAATTTTTGTATGTTTTTCACCACATTGATTTCCGAATCTTTGAAAAGTCTTGCCATTATGGAATAAAATTCTTCATACATATCGTTTTCAAAATATATTGAATATTTTATTTTAGGGGCTATGTAATTTTTACAAATTCTACAATATCCAATTCGAAATTGGATTTTGAGATTTGTACTATTATTCTTTTCTTTTGTCCGGGTAAACTTAATTTTTTTGGTTTAGTAGGGCTATGTTCAACGGTTGAAATAATTATTTGATTTTGTCCGGTGTTAACTGGACCTTCCACTATGGGTATAGAAATTACTGTGTTACCGTCATTATTAGAATGAACGGTATTTCCGTCTGTTTCGTCGTTGTCTATAGTTTCATTATTGTCCTCAAGTACGTCAAAGTTCACAATTAGAGATTGAGTCTCAATCTGATCATTATTTCCTAGAACTTCTTCCGCGATGGAAGGGTGTTCTATGAAAAATTGAATAACATTTCATCTATTTGATTGTCACCAGTGTTAGCTTCATTCATGTTCAATTCCATACGCGATAATGCATCGGCTACTTTGTTTTCCGAACGCTTTTTATATTTAATCTCGTAATCGTACTCTTCTGTGACTGGAATTGGGTTCTTTATATTGATTTGGAGGGTTTTTTCACCTAAGTTTTTAATGGGGCATAGGGCTTCAAAATTTTCTACTTTTACTAGACCTTCGGGGATCTCGATGGTTTTGAATTTTATGTTAGGAATTATTCCTTGCCCTTGTTTTAGATTTTGGATTGGTAATTTAATTATTTGTTTGGACTCACCTGCAGATGAAAGGAATACTGTTTGTCTTGGGTATTGAGGTATTTCAGAGGAATTTTCACGCTTGGCGTCACTATTTCATTTTCCGTTAAATTAATGTTGGCTTTCAAACTTTTGAGATTATCTATTCCTAATAAGATATCAAAATTTCTATTAAATGTAAAAAGGTAAAATTTGAGGCTTAAATTTTTTTGTTTAAACAATTTTCCTAGCGGAATAAACATACTAAATTCTTCTCTACTTTCTCCATGAGCTGTCGAAGTTATAAACGGGTCTCGTTGTATGAAATTTTTGAAATATTTATTGGCTGTAATAGCGTTTACAAAAGACTTAGTGCTCCCTGTATCAATTAGGATTTTTAAATTGTCCTTTGGGTAGTTGATGTAAGGGAGTATTGGGCTTTGTTCATCCACAGTCATTAGGTGGTACTTGGGGATTGTGTTTGGCCTGCTTCTAAAAAAATGATTGCTTTTATTCTTTGTGGCTTATGGATTCCTCGAACAGATAATTATTCTGCTCGATTGTCTCATTATGGTCTTCGTCATTAGTCTCTATGTTGTTTACTTATTCGAAAGCATAGTTGTTCCGAGTGATTGGTATGCTATATGGTGTGCATATATTTTGTTGTCCTACATTCTGGCTAACATTTCTAGTAGAAATGCTCATCGGGGTTGGTCTGTATTGTTTTTGTTATGGTGATATATATCTGTTTGGTTGTGGTCTGCGGGCGATATTTATAGGACTGGAGGGGAGGTGCATCCTTTCCGGAAGTCTTATTAATGGTGTCCTTGTTAAGAGTTTGTTATAATGTGTTGGTGGTTTTGTTTGTAGTAATCATCTCTTGGCATTGGTAAATTTTGTTTATAGTAGTCATTATTAGATCCTTTTAAGTTTGGAAATCATTGCGGAGTAAACAGTCTAATTCAGTTAAGGTCTGTAGGTTCCGTGTGGCTAAATTTTTTCTAAGAGGGTCCTTTAAGGAGACTATTGTGTGTAGTACTACAAGTTTCTCATTCTGTCCGGCAATAATGGAAGAGTTCTGTATTTCTAAAGCTAGTTTTTGTATATAGGAATGAAATTTTTCAATAATTAGGTTAACAAAATCTGACGGCTTCTTATTAACAAATTTGGTGTACATGATGTCAAGCAAAATACTGCTGGATGTTTGCTTGTTCCCGAATTTTGAGACTAAGATTTGCTTTAATTCACCCCAATTACTAAAACTTAATTCTTGGACTGCTTCGGCCGCTTTGTCTACAAATTTTCCTTTTATTTTTATGAATGCTAATCTTTTATTTTGGAGTGAGACTGGGGGTTGACAACTCTCTATCAATTCATTTATTTCTTCTACCCTGCTAATGAAATGACTCAACTGTTTTCCATTCCCATTGAAATGCGGAATGGTATCAGTGAATGCTTCTAAGTCCGCGATAGTTGCCATTGTAGCTTTTTCCGGTGTTCGGATTGTTAAGTTATTTAAGTTTCTTGTTAATTCCTCAATTTTTATACGTTAATATCAATGAAAAAGAACTTGTATATTTCTCAATTTACAACAATGAGCTTAATTGTGGTTGAATAGGCTAAAGTTAGGAACAATAAGTATTAAAATAAATATTATTTTTACAATATCAAGCATTAAAAACAGACTCACAGTGTTGATATAAGGATGACGAACTGCATACTCGTATTTGCGGGTTCTCTTGACGATGTGAAGTCTCGCTTGATCGCTAATCGTTGAGACGAATGGAGAATTGTATTCAGCAATTTTACCGATCTTGTAATTAAGTCCTACTTGCAAGATCCCCGACTGCGCCACTTATATTATTCAAGTCAATAGATGTGTTTTTAAAAACTTTATTTCTTTTAATTACACTCTATATAATTAATAATATTAAATATTCAACTAATAATGTTAACATCAGAGACATTTTCCGTGGTAGCCTGCTTCATTTTTTGGTCATCGACCGGTTTCGTATTTTTAAAAATACTTTAAAAAAAGTATTTTAAAAATACACCTCAGTTAGTGTGAAACTAAGTCTCTGTACGAGTCTGTGTTGGCACACCGTCTGAAAAACGCATCCTGAAGATGGGCGAACGCCCGAAACCGGTCGATGACCACAAAATGAAGCAGGCTACCACGGAAAATGTCTCTGATGCTTTCCAGCTCTGCGGAACCAACCACCACAACATAATAATGTTAACGTTCATTTAACACGATAGTTGGGAACTCTCTGTCCTTTCCCTATGAAAGTACAATTAGAATTAAAATTAAATTCTCTGTTCTTCTCTCATATCTGGCCTAGTTACATATGCAGCAGTAAAGAGGGGGTTTCTTAGTAATGCACACTTGCATTATTGCTAGCACTACAGAGTGATAACGGCAACTTACATCTAATTATGTTATGACTTATAACTTATATATCTTTGTGTGTATGTGAACAAAATAACTCAAGAACGAAAACATATAAGATGTTCAAATTTGGTATCCTTATTAGGTAATCGGAAATTACGAATTCACTTATTTTTTACTTTCTCTCACTCCCAGTAACAGGAAGTGTTGTAATCGTGTCAAATTTTCGATATCGAGTTATCACCGGAAATATCCGTTTTGAGGTCCCCTGAGTCCAAAAAAAGTGGTTTTTAGCAAATGGTCTGTGTGTGTGTGTATGTGGTGGTGTCGTGTGCCTGTGTGGTGTGTGTGTGTGTGTGTGTGTGTGTGTATGTATGTATGTGAACAGCATAGCTCAAAAACGAAAAATCGTAGAAAGTTCAAACTTGATAATTCGTTTACTTATCACCATGGGATCCGACAGTGGGTCATCTGACAAAATTTCTCAACCGGAAGTACCACTTTACTAGTTGTTTTTTTTACGTTTTTGCGATTTTCTTAAAAATGGCTCCAACGACTTTCTTCAAACTTGGTATATCAACTAAATATACTAACAGCTACAATCTTTATTTGAAACATTTCTCCGGGAAAATTCATTTAAGGGCACATCTGGGAGAGAGGTGGGGTTAGGTTTTCATCTAAAGTGCTATTTCAGTTTAGTAGACAATTTTGCCTTCTCAATTGTGTTAATTAGAATTAAATATGTTGTTGAAATTCCGAGTTTGAAAAAATCGGATAACCGGAAGTGCGTTTACATTACCACTTTACTAAATGATTTTTTCACTTTTTTGCGATTTCTCAAAAATGTCTCCGACGATTTTTTTGAAACGTCATATATAAACTACACATACAATGATCTACAACTTTTGTTTGAAACATTTCTCTGGAAAAATTCATTTAAGGGCACTTTTAGGGGAGGGGTGGGGTTACAGCTTTTTCTGAAGTGCTATCATAGTTGATTATACAACTCTATCATCCAAACAAAATTAGTTAGAAACAAATAGATGGCCAAAATTCCTAGTTTCAAGAAAGTTAGTAAACCGGACGTGCGCTTTTACTTGACAGTTTTTCAACGAATTTCATTGAATTTAGCACACAAACTACAAAATTTGTCAATTATAATTTTGAGAACCTAGGAGTAAGAGAAAGTTATGTGAGTGTTTCACACCAGATTTTTTTTGTTTGGCGAACCGTGATAAAGTTATTTTTAATAATTATGTTATTTCTTTTAGGAAGAAATTGCAACTATCAAAATAGCAGAAAATATTTATTTAATAATACATACATACATGCTAATATAGTTAAACATAATAAAGTAACTGTTAGTAACTAACGTATTGTTACTATTGCAGCTACTAACTCGGTCAATTAACAAAACAGTTTTGTGAATTATAATGATTTATTGGTAAAACTAAGTTATCTTGGGCAATCATGGATGATATCCCTCCTAACAACCATCCTTCCTATTGCAAGTACATATTATGGTTATCTTTTTCAAGTATTACATATCGATACATTACTAATCTAAAACATTTTTTTAAACTGACTGATTTTCTTTTTGAATTTTTTGTTATTCATTCAAGCTTTATTACTTTCTCTTACCCCTGAGTCCGAAAAAGTGGTTTTTAGCAAATGGTCTGTGTGTGTGTGTGTATGTATGTATGTGTGTGTGTATGTGAACAGCATAGCTCAAAAACGAAAAACCGCAGAAAGCTGAAA
>JAAEAF010010538.1:0-39211 GCA_011037195.1 Triatoma infestans
GGGGGGCTTTCTTCTTCTGAATCTGTAGATTCTGTATCAGTATTCGATGAACTTTTATCATCGCTGGATTCATGATGACTTTTCTTTTTACGACAACGGGAATGTTTATCATTGCTAGCACCACCTCCCCCAGCAGCAGCTGGAGCAGTAGTACTGCCTCCTTCTTCTGATTCTTCACGTTTCTTCTTCCTTTTCTTCTTCTTTTTCACCGCTGACTTTTCACCATCTGATTCGCTATACTTTTTCTTACATTTCTTATGTTTATCACTTCCTCCAACACCGCCATCTTCTGTCTCATTATCATCAGCATGCTTCTTTTTTTTCTTCTTTTTCTTTTTCTTAGGCTCTTCTTCAGATTCACTAGTACATTTTCGTTTCCTATGCTTTTTCTCAGGTTCTGAATCTGTATCATCTTTCTTTGACTTTTTCTTTGTCCTTAAAAAATAAACAAACAAACAAACATTATTTACCTATCAATTATGAAACAGGGTAATCAAAAAAGTGATGTTTTGATGGTCTCGATGATCCGTAAACGTTGTTTACAGAAATTGGGGGTCAAACTGCAAACTTAAAAAGAAAATTGCAAGAAGGTTACATTATTCAATCTGTTTTGGTAAGATAATTATTTGTAATTAAAAACCAATCCATTATTTTTTCATTCTCAAACCTCGAGACAGTGATAAATTCCTCAACTTTAATATTTCGCTTAAGGACCTCAAAAAATCACGAAGGTTTCCATCAAAATCAGTTTTCTATTGAAAAACAGCTTTATGAAGAAAAAGCATTTTTTTTTTTATTTTTTAAATTTTCCCATTTTTTAGTTGAAATATTATTGTGCGACAAAAAAAAAAATTAATTATAAGGTTTTATGAGAGTGTTTAAGGCCGATTTTACTATGCACATCTAATGAATGTCCATGTTTTAACTTAAAATGATCCTCTGATTACATGATCTCAACAATAATCTCGAGACAGTAAAGAAGTATCGTTAATTTCTTGAAGCAGTTCTTTTATTTGATAACATTACGACCCTAAGAAACGGCACTAAATGCTGGCGTATAAAAACAATCTTTATTGCCGCAACTGAATAATTAATCAATTTGAATCTTTCATTTTTATGTCTTAACATTACAAAAATTCAACATTGTAAATTATATAAAATAGAATTTTATATACGTTAAACATTATTTTTATTTTAAATTACAATTAAAAGGAAAGGTACTACGTTTTAGTTAATTAAACACCAAAGAAGAAATTTATTCATATGAAAAAATTACCAAGATTAGGGTGTAACCGATTTCACAAATTCTTTAACATCCTTGTGAAATATTTCGATCATATGATATCGGAAACAAACAAAAAAAAATTTGATAATTTATATCAGGGCGCGCTTCAATTAATATTTAGCGTCAAATGTATGTAACATTCTCTTAAATGGGAGATGACCCCTTAGAACAACTATAAATTACTATGTTCCTTTAATTAACTTTTACGTGAAAAAATAATTAATGTACTTTTTTTTTTGTTAATCGTGATGTTTTAATTTCCCCAATTTAGCCGGCCTTTGAAGTCCGACTCTAATAGCAACTTACACTTCATGGTGCATTTTTATATGGAAATACTCAAAATAATATCTTACTTTTTTTTCTTTCTTTTCTTTTTGACCTCTTCATCATCGTTCTCCTCATCACTTGAAGAATCACTACTTTTACTTCTTGCTTCTTTCTTTTTCTTCTTCTCCTTTGAAGATTTCTCTTTACTCTTCTGTTTTTTCTTCTTTTTCTTTTTCTTCTTCTTTATATCAACTGATGAATCGGAAGATGTTTCATCGGAGGAAGATAATTCGCCAGTTGTTATTACACCATTTGTATTATTCTTCTCAAGTTTCTCTAGTTTTCTATAATTGAAGACAAAAATAGAAAATGTAATCATTATTTGTTCTTTATAATTTTACAAATATTTGATTTATCATCAAAATTTCGATACATAGCTCGACAACTTTGTAACTGTTTGAATCTGAGATAAAAGAGTTACATTCACTAGTCTGCTATTTAATCCGTAGTACTCGTATTTCGCAAGTCATGACTCAAAGACAATTTTTAAAAAGATTGTTGAAAGTTTTGAGTCATGATTATAGATTTAATTTGTTTCTAATAATTTTATTTATTTATTTTTACAAACATCTGCATTTTTATTAATTAAGTAAAATAATTTCTTTCTAATAGAGCATTAACAATAAACTTTGTAAAAAAGAAAAAGGTAATTGTGAGTTATATAGGATAAACATGGTAGGTACCCCTCCCAACTACAACCCTCCATCCAATTATTGTTATTATTAGTAGTAGTGAACGCTAAAATCCCTAAACAAAGTTTTCTGTTATTTTCCATTATTCTTATAATAGAATTAAAAGAATTTGTACGAATCGGTACAAATGAGAGCTTGATTGGTGTGAAACATAATGCTTTACGGTATTACTTAATGCAGAGTTTCGTGTTTTTATAATAAAAACTATGAACCAGTTTGCAGCCTTTAAAATTTCTTTATTTAAATGTTAATGTTCAACATTCTGTCTTCTCCTTACGTTTTGGCATTGTACATGCCATTATCAAAAGTTTTTTTTTATAACGAACAATACATTATCTAAAAAGAAGTTAAATAATAGTTACAATGAAAATAGAGTATAAAATTAACATTTAAATAAAGAAATTTTAAAGGCTGCAAACTGGTTCATAGTTTTTATTATAAAAACACGAAACTCTGCATAAAGAATATAATAGCATACTCTATTTTCATTGTAACTATTATTTAACTTCTTTTTAGATAATGTATTGTTCGTTATAAAAAAAAAAACCTTTGATAATGGCATGTACAATGCAGAAACGTAAGGAGAAGACAGAATGTTAAACATTAACATTTAAATAAAGAAATTTTAAAGGCTGCAAACTGGTTCATAGTTTTTATTATAAAAACACGAAACTCTGCATAAAGAATATAATATACAGCCTATATAAAAACCATGCAACCATGAGTATTACTTAATGTATAAATTGATATTGCTTTAAGGAAGAGGGTTGTAGTTAGAAGAGGTGTCACACTACTAATACTATACCGATACTATTATAAACCTTGCCATACAAACGATTAGCTTAGCCATAGAAACTAATAGTTAAAGTCAACTCTCCACACGAACCCTAACACTAGTCTGAAGATGGATGAGAATCCGAAACCGGTAGAATCTATAAACAAGATTAGGGGAGGGATTAGCTCAGAAGTAGCAAGTTGGACTCCCACGCGGAGGTCCTGGGTTTGAGTCCAGCAAGCGATAGAAAATTCAAGATTTTTTTTTTCATTTATTTATTTTATTATCCTACACTCTTTCATGGTAATTACAGAATTTGTCGCTGCACAGATCTATACAGTGGAGCCCGCCTTCCCCTTCGATCGACTGTTAATATTCCATCCTTTATGTTTGAGCAGAGAAGGCAGATATTGCTAATCGATTCCAATCTAGCTCCGATGGGCCTACAAGTAATGTGCCATATTTTTAACCGAAAATTCACAATGGTACATTTTCTCGCCGAATCCGGAGGAACTTGTTCGTAAGGGGTGAGCGATTTCCATCGTACCCCGCAGTAACTTGTTCCTGCAGATCTTTCCAAAAATTAGACACCGTCAATTTATTAATCTGCATACTACCTATATGTGACTTTAACTTGTAGCTGATCCATATTAGTTTCTAATTTCGCAAGCTGATTTGCAGGAATCCATTCTCAAGACCTCTTCAGTCAGCCTTTTTAACTTTCTTTAACATTCTATTACGGCCTGTTGATCTGATAGGGATATTGCAGCAAGAATGCCATTTGCCATTTGTATAAGAATGCCATTCTCTTTGAGAGTGATTATGTTCTGCAATCTATTGCTGCTATTTCACCCTCGTTTAAATTTACAAACAGCAAAAGAGCGTACACAAAATTTCTGCATGCTTTAAAGTTTATTAAAGAGTTCAAGAGGAAATCAAGAACTACATTGTCTTTACTCCCACCAAAGGTTGCTATGTCTGTGAAAAAAAACAGTAGTAAAAATTAAAACAAACGCAGATCTAATCAGCTAATTTGGCCAATAGGCGGAGTGGCCATTCTTTCGAGCGTCTTTGAACAAAATTGTAAAGCTGTAATAAATGAATTATCATTACGATTCTTTATTTCTTTTAGTATTTTTTTAAACGAATCATTTGCTTCGAATGAAATACCACAGCATAATTAATTTCGAACGATGAATTCATTCATGCACAAATTTTGCGCCCGGTTTAGACATTTCTTTTTTCATTTAGTAAATGGCTCTTAAAAGCCTGATTCAAATTTAAATTGGATAAAGAAAAAAGCGTTCAGAAATTAATGAAAAAAAAAAAAATTACGAAAAAATCTAACCAATTAAAATAATAATAATAAAAAAAAAAAATTCTTGAACTTCTTACTTCATTAATGACTGGTCGAATGATGATTGCACAAAATCCTCTATTTTGCGCAATGACTGCGCACACACAAATTTTATTGAGCCAATCTATTCCTATTCCTGTGTCAGTGTAGTAGTGAATACCAATCAATTTGAAATTGCCTTAAAAAACTTGAAGATGACCAAAAAAATTTTGTTTAGGCATTAGTTACTATCAGAGCGAAAGGCATCATACACCTAAGTCTCAATTAGTTTACACATTACGAAGCAGGCCTTGATGTGCAGACGGATGAGTGGAAGATCCTTTTTTTTTAATTAAAAAATGAAAAATCCCAATTTATATTGAAACCTGCGCTGAATAGGAAAGAAAATAAACCAATAAGTTACTATATCGATTGGCAAACCGGTTTGTCCATTAATCAATTAAATATGCAACCTCATAAATAAAAAGCACTTCCTTAAATAAAAACTACGTAATAAAAATTAATATCTATAGAAGCTACTTGTAGGTTCATGTCAGTCACAGATTGCGCTTTGTTACAATCGGCAACGGATGCGATCCCAAAAAGCAATAATAGTTTGTTTTGGTGGTTGGTTCCGCAGAGCTGGAAAGCATCAGCGACATTTTCCGTGGTAGCCTGCTTCATTTCGTGGTCATCGACCGGTTTCGGGCGTTCGCCCATCTTCAGGATGCGTTTTGTCAGACAGTGTGATAACAGACTTGCACAGAGCAAATTCAATGAATGGAGTGTATAAACTGAATTTGCGCTGTGCAAGTCTGTGTTATCACACTGTCTGACACAGAAACCGGTCGATGACCACAAAATGAAGCACGGAAAATGTCTCTGAAACAATAATAGTTCCTCTTACGGACAACAGATACTAGATTATCTCAAGATAATCTATAATAAATATATATACGCAAATTTGACTAACAGCCGCTAATAATCATTATTGCTTATTTTTCAAACGATAAAATGTAAATAAAATAAAATTAAAAAATAAAAATTAAACTTACTTCAAAAGTTTCAATTTTTCTTTTGTAGACAAACTTTTTAAAAACTCAATATCTTGTTCATCAACTTTATCTCCATCAAATCCGTTAGGTATTATCCCCTAGAAAAATGAATTCATATTAATTAACTTTTTCTTCTTTTTTTTTAGAAACGAGGCTTAAAAATCCTATAGAACTTATGGAATAAGATATTTAAAAAAAAAAAAAATTTGTGACTTTCTCACACAGTAATTTTCACATCGACAAATTTTCTTCAAATCTAGAGTTTTATTAAAGTTCAATTGTCTTCAATTTTACTTATTGTACTTTTAAAGTTTTAGAACAGCATTGTACATTTATCAATTTTTCTGGTAAATCTTTTAAAAAAAATTCATAGAATTTTATCGGAGCAGTCAGCAATCAAAGTTCAAATAAAATCGTTGTAGCCGTTTTGGAGAAAATTGAAAAAAAAAAACTCAAAAACCTATTCTATAAAATCGCTCTTCCGGTTAACCGATTTTCTTCAAATTTAAAATTCTAGCAATATTTCTAATGGTTCTTAATATTATATACGTGGCAGTACCATACATTGTACTGAAGTGGTGCTTTAGAGTAAACAATAATGCTACCGTTCCTTCAGAATCCCCGAAAAATCAATTTTCCCGGGAAAATGTTTCAAATAAATCTGACAGGTCTTTAAGTGTGTAGATAGTAAACTGAATTTAAAGAAAATCGTTGGAGCCGTTTTCAAGAAAATCGCGAAAAACTGAAAAAAAAAAAAAAAAATCAGTAAAGTCGTACTTTAGGTTCACACACACATAACACATCATTTAAGAAAAACAATTTTTTTCCCCACTTCTGAAACCTGTATTTTGCTCTGACTACTCAATTTCCAATATTTGAACGATCGCAATACTTCCTACTAGATCTAAGAAAAATTTAAAAGAATCAGATTCAAAATTCAAAACTTTTTTCGCAGCATAAATATACAGCATTGGGTTTAATCATTTTAAAACGCTCGTAAGTAATAACTGGAATTTTGTATTTTAATTGTAATCAATCATATTTTTATAACACTCAAATATAACTTGATTGGAAATGAAATTTCAGTAGCTACATCTTTGAAGGTTTGTAGAGGTAATCATGGATATAGCAATGTAGGAGAATGGAGTTAATGTGATCAATGAATAATTGTGATCTTTATATTTGAGAGGGGTAAATTTGATCCGATGTATGACAAGAATGAATAAAAAATAAGAGCTGGAGGAAAGCATAATGCTATCGTTCTCTCAGAAGCTCCAAAAAAGGGAAAAAGTTTGAAACAAAATATAGGTATTTATGTGTGTAGATAGTATATGGAGTCAAGGGAGAAAATAAGGACAATAGATGAAAAACAACGAATCAGCTGGATAGCACTAAAGAGAAGAACAAACAAGATTTTTAATTGAAAAACAGGAGAAACAATGCTAACAGGAAGGCTTTGAACGGAATTAGTGAAAATGATAGGAATTTATTCTGCGGGTCAAAACCAAGATTAAATTATTATTGGAAACTGAAGCCAATGAAAGTCTTGGTTAATAGAAAGGGAAAGAGCCGTTTCCAGAAATGAAATGAACATTAGGGTGAATGGTTCTGGCCAAAGAAATTATCAAACCAAATCTGGAAATGGGAACAATCAAGGCCTTGAAGAGACTTCAGGAATCCTGGCATTCCTGAGGATACTTCAGCTTAACCTATCTCATAACCTCAGCAATAAAACCATAAACAGAGGCGTTAGAAGGAGTGGATGAATTAAATACTTCAACCCACAAACACTAAACAACTCCCGTCTGCTTATTTCTCAACTGTGATAAATGATTTCAAACAATATGTAAATAATGTCACGCAAATAGGCTACAAATCTAGGGTGCAAGATTTGGCTTTGTGATTATTTCCTCCGCACGTCCGTAGATGTAGACAATAAATAGAAAAAAAAAAACCTTATATCTGGGTACGTCAACATGTTGCTGGGCATCCAATGCAGTTTTTTTCATCCGTAGTCCATCTTCTCGCATACCACGCAAAAGTTGAAGGGCATCAGAACCTTCGGTTGCAATTTCACTTACGGTTGCTTGATTGTACATAGGACACTCCTTGTCTAAAAATAAATTTTATCTTCTAAAGCATCATTAACATTCTTTTTTTTCTTTTCATAGAATAGATATCTTAAATTAGATAATCTAATTAAAGAACCTAGAATGAACCAAAGGTACTACGATTTCAAACTGTATTCAGAATATCTAATAACTCACTCGAAGGATATTAATATAACGAAAGTATTTATTTTATTTCTGGTTGCTAAGAAATCTGTTTTGAAGATGTATTACTTTCAATAAACACATTGGAAATTTATATTATGTATTTAGAGCAGTATTTAAGTTAATCATCCTGCTTTTAAATTCACAAATTTGTCTATCGAGCTAAGTGGCAAGTAAATACTTACCTAAAACTTTTATTTAAGACTCACCTGTATTAATATGTCCCCATTTACGGCACTTAATACATCGCACATTCCTTACTAATATTCCAAATGGTTGATCCTGAATCTCTGAATCACCTTTGCAGTAACTAAAAAATAAATGGTGTTTAAAAGACTGCAGAAACTTTAAAAATAATTTACTTATTTCCTGTATCATCGTCATAATTATAGACATTGAATTATAAATAATTAAACTATGGCTAATTCTAAGTATACTTGTATTTTTCCTTTGTTTTTAAAGGATGATCAAATGCCTAGCTGAATTAAAATCAAAGAACTCTTACTCCTCTCGTGGGGCATTGTATTTTCTTTGCCATTCAAATTTATATTCTGGCTCATTATCCTCCTTTTCTCGCTCCTTTTTAGCTCCAGGAGGTGGTTCATACATAAAATTTACACTCAATTTGTCTTTACTCTCCTTACTTAACATTGCTCTGAAAAAATTGATTGAAAAGCAAAAAATGTTAATTTCGCATATATAAAATAATATTATAAATAGAATTTATTTTTAAACATACTTGTTATTATAAAGATCTTGCTCTTTCTCATATTGTACACGTAATTCTTCTTGTTTTTTACGATAGGCTTCATCTTTTTGTTGGGCCATCCACACCTGAAAAAAAAAATTGAAATTTGCATAAATTATATAAATATGGTTTGCAACTGAAGAATTGTTTACACTGTGGTTATTGATTAATCATGAAATTTCTTAAAAGACTTACCCTCTTTAAATTGTCTCTGGAAGCTGGATGAAAAAACTTTTTGCACATATAATTATTAAAACCTTTACCCATGGTGAGTGGAAATTATTAAAGAAATATATATATATATCCGATTACTTTTAATTCAATACCCTCATTAGATTTAAAAGCGAGGAAACAATTTATGAAATCGTCGACTAATAACAAATAAACATAACCTGATCTTAGTCGAAAAATTTTTCTCAAGCTGGGAATTTTTAGTTAATAATCTCACCACTAGTGCTCTAGGTTACCTGGAGTGATCTCTAAGATATATTCGTTACAATATAGGAAATTAAACCATTTTTTTCTTTATTTGACTAAATAGGTGCACAACTTTTATAAATTCAAAATTGGAAAGAACAAAACAATCTAAAACTAATTCTTGGCTAGGTTACTTAACGAAATGACAATATATCGCAATTTAAAGGTAAAAGTATGGTTATCTAAATGGAGAATCTGATGATTAGTGTCATTGAAGTAGTGGCAAGAAGTAGTGGCAATGGGTTTGTGAAGTCATTCTCACGATTTTAATCGTAATTCAATATTATGTGTTTTTCATTGAGAGTTAAATGTGAATAATTTTAATTTATGTGATAGCCATTTGTGAATAATAATGTCTTCTGAAAAAGTTGATAGTGAACCGAATTCTATCGGCGATAATTTACCGATACCTCCTAGAGAAAATCTTGTGAGTAACTAGTTAATGCTTTTAGAAACTTCTAGCGTAGCTTCCAATGTCTAAATATTCTGGGTTTATAGGTAAAAACTGCAGCAAAGTTTTTATCATCTCTAAATGTTGTTAAAGCACCATTGGATACAAAGGTGGCATTTCTAAAGAAAAAAGGATTGTCCGATGCGGAAATTGATCTAGCTATTAAACAATCAGAAGTTATAATTCAGAGCAGGGTGTGTAATCAGTTTATTTTGTGTACTTCAAATTAATTGCCCAAAATATTAATTTTTTTTTTTGTTATTCTTCTTATTATTACAGTCTTTTGAAAATAGCAGGATTACTGGATCTTCATTGCAGCCATATATACCTCCTTGGCCACCACAATCAAGATGGGCCAAATACAGGGATATCACTAATACAGTGGCATTGTTGGCAGGTTTAGCATACGCTGTTTATTGGTTTTATAAGGTTAAATATCAAGATTATATCTTTGGTATATTTAAAAAAAAAAAAAGAACAAAACTACATAGTCAAATTTTATCTTTGAAATTACAGAAGTATATAGCCCCTTTCCTGTTCGGCAGAAAAGATAAAAAGAGTTTAGATGCTAGACTTGCCGAACGTGACACCACAATGATTGAATCCTTGAGTGAACTGAAGAATTGTGTTTCCGAATTAAGGGAAGATTTAGGATCATTGTCTGCAAGAAAAGGACCTAGCATTTCCAAGCAAATTGAAGAGCTTAAGGGAGAAGTGTCGTCGCTTAAAAAACTTCTTCTGAATCGGTGAGAAATGAGTGCAATTTATTTAAAAAGAAAGTTTATATTTTAAAAAAGTTTTCCAAAAAGTCAATTAATTACCTTATGCAATACTTTTACATATGTAAGAATTGTTAAGTGTTAACTGTATTTGTTTTGTATACTTTAAGATAAACAGAAATTTTATACCACGGTTGAGACCATGTGTACAGGTCTCTCCAATCATTTTGAGAAACCACTTATTAACCCTCTCTCTGGATTTTTCATTTATTTTAATTTCTATTTTCTTATGTTTATAAACGTTCAGAAGTTTAGAATTGTATGAAATTAGGAATTGCTACTTCCTCTTTTTTTTTGTTTGGCGCAAAAACTATGAAGTGCCAAGGCTTGCCTGGTGGCGTTTCTTAACGTCTAGTAGGCACATTGCGTTTCCTACAGCCATTCATATCCTTCGATACTCTAGGTTCGGAATACCCTCTGCATCTCGAATGGTATGGTAAGCCCAAGCTGTATCAGAAGGGTGAAGTAAAACCGTAGGAGATGTGCAGATTCACGCGTACATGGCCGGGCTAGTGACCATTCTAGGCCTACTAAAGAGCTGAGAATGGTTGCTCCGTACTCAAGAGCTGAGGATGGATTCGATGTGGTCAAGGATTTGCGATGATAGTCGAGTCCACGTATGTCTGTCTGGTGGAGAGTTGGTTTGCCTTCGGGATAGTTCCTTCCACTTCCATTCCTTCTCACAACTTCATTTCCCCACTGGGTCAACACCGCCTTTGCCCTCGCGCTTGACACGCCTTGTCAAATCAAATTCCGAATTCTCGCACTAAAGGCCGAGTGCGTTAGTTGCTAGACCAACTTTTTGCTGTGGACAAAAGTTTTTTATTTATCAACCACTTGAAGCACTTTAATAACTGTAGAATTCTACATGTTTTGTTGTTTAAATGTCCTGTTTTTTAGTCGCGTCTCATTATTTGCAAAAAATAAAAAAAAAATGCTTGTAATACTTGGTTGTTTCTGGTAAATAATCTATCTGCTTATATAGGATAGTTTTCCTACCAAGTTAAAAGTAACAAATTAGAAATTTGAATATTTAGGTCATTTGAAAAAAACAGACGGCCGAAGAATGCTGAGAGTGGCATATATAAGAAGAAATTAAGAGTAAAATCTTTTCCATAAAAATTAAAGGATATGTATGCTGGGACTACAAGATGTCTGGAAGAAATTAATTTCTAGTGGATATAGATTTCTTTTGGCTTATTTTAACGTTTGGTCTATTTATAGACACATTTAATAAATCTTTTTTTTTTCTATTGTTAGTTACCAATGTTACCAAAATCCGTATGAATCGCGTTATTATTCTGTAAATAAACAATTGATAATTTTTCATAATTGCGACCTGCTGGTCAGCGTTATTGCTACATACAACGCTTAAACATAAGTTTGCAGTGTGCCTTAATGCATTGAAATAGAACTACAATGCACACCAATATTTACTTTCCTGAATTTATTTGTTTACATTTAAATCAATTTGAACATTAATAATGATAAATTAATAATAATTGTTACATATATTAATAAATTATAATTTTATTGAGGAATTGTTAAATGATTTTATAACATTGCAATATAACGGTGTTATTATTTTCAACTTGTAAACGTTTTCCTTACTTAGTTACCATTTTTGAAATATATTGTATATACGGAATACCAAAAAAAAAAAAATATTAATAATTGAAATATTTCCTGCCAAATAAGTTTTTATATTACAATAAAAATAATATGATTCTGTTGTGTTATTTTCATTCTCAATTTTTGTGCGTTTCCATATTTAAAAATACAAAAGGTCTGTTGTGAAATATTCACATCTCCATTACAGCATTTTTGAACTTTTATTTGATGAATTTTTACATCACACATAATTGTCTTTATGCTACATATTATATAGGTGGTTCACCTAAAAATTTTCCATTAAGTTGCTTCATTTATTGGAAGTAAATACAATAAAATAAATTAATAAAGGCAGTAGTTTGTTAGTCTTCTTTTTTTTTGATGAAGTAAAGGACAATTTGCAGTTATTTACAAAAGAAATAATTCTTTCCAAATAAATTACAATTCAATATTTGTAATAGTTTCAAGGCCATCTAAATTGACTGTGATGTGGTTTTTGTTCTGTCATTCAGGTAGGGAACTAGATTATAATGTAATCACGTTATACACTATTAAATTCAATAAAGATAACAATAATAACTACAAATAAAACTCCCAGAATTAAGGTATCATTTATGAATTATTCTTTCATTTCATTATTATTAGTCATTTTTATTGAATTATATTCATTATGATTTCAACTATAAGGTTTTCTGCGTATAACGTAGATGAAAACAAATTTCGTTCTGTATTAACTTATATAAATAAAAAAATCGCAAGCGTAGTGCAAGAGTTAGTGGTAATTATAAGATTATTTAAATTTGTTGCAGAAATATTGAGATTCTCCAAACAAAGATATGCTAAAGGCTTTTCAAATTATTTCTTAAAATGATACACTGCAAATGTGATCTTGCTAACCGGCGAAAAATCTATAAATGTATTTGATTTTAGGGAAATATGATGATTTTTGGAGCCAAGACTTTATAAAAGGTCTGCTTTGACTTTCATATTTCCCGGTTAATAATCCAGGAAATCTGTAGGATAAGATTTCATTATTAAATGGTATTTTGTTATGAATTCTAGTGAACAAATTGGTTATTTTCACTCGAATCTTTTTTGTTCACCTTCTAGATATTACATTCAAGTTTTTATCTATTGACAACCAGCAGTCTTTATTTTCTGGATCATAAAGTAATAAACGAACAACCGAAGCCGGGGAATCTTCTCGATATTGGGCTGAACCATCTATCCAATAGGCACATCTTTGTAATATTCCATTAGTAACTGCCCAGTTTCTCGTAAATGTAAATGGACAGCCAATTCGTGTGTGATTTTCATTCTGTTTTTAGGTTTGCGTATAAGTGAACAGCAAAACTAAAATAACCAAAAATTCATTAAGTTCATACTTAAGAGAAACTTTATTATATTCAATCTCAACGTTCTCCACGTTCGCTCCTCTCCTACTCTAAAGAGCTCCTGAAGAAGAGCAGGAGAGCCCGAAACGTAGAG
The DNA here is from genome assembly GCA_011037195.1 of Triatoma infestans. Classification (NCBI taxonomy): domain Eukaryota; kingdom Metazoa; phylum Arthropoda; class Insecta; order Hemiptera; family Reduviidae; genus Triatoma; species Triatoma infestans. Next base: position 13,298 of record JAAEAF010010538.1, read on the forward strand.
CAACAAAGAATTCTCTTTCTGTAAAAACTCCTCTGGCCATTGCCGTACAAACATCTCCATTTTATTATATATATTTTGGTGAGCTGTCTAGTTCTTCCTCCAGTATACTTCTCAATATATTTTGTTCCTATTTGTTTCCATCCATTATTTAATACATTTTTTTTTTCATTTATTTTCTTTTTACAGAAAACAGTTTCCACCATCCACTGTGTCAGCACCGTTGTCCATTCCAGCTTGGCAGATTGCTGCGACTTCTGAAGAAAAAGAAGCCGAAGAGGAAGGTGTCGGTTCAGGTACAAATGGAAGTGATAGCAGTTTAGAAATGATCAAAGAATAAATAAATAAAAAAAGTCTTTATTATTGTTATTATTAAAATCGAATGAAAAGTTTAATGTTTTCTTTATATAATTATGTTACATGGTTCAAAGGGTAGTACAATTTTCTATAAGTGAAAATTATATTTACAAACAAAATATTTATGAATGTTACATGCAAATAACTGCAACTGGTCTGAAAAATAATGGAAAAAGTTTTTCTTTTCATTTCTTTTTTTTCTTAACACATTATTTAAATAGTCTTTCAGTTCCAGTAAAAATGGTAATAAATAATTATATGACAGAAATCAGTGGTTTCTAACTTTTTTAAAGAAATACATATATATATTTTATCAACTCACTCATAAGTATGAATATTTTTGGCTTGAGGACCAAACTTCAAAAAGGATTCCTTGGGTCCTAGATAAAATCCTGGAAATCCTTTACTAGAGATATAAATAACCCCCACTCGCCAAAACACGCTCGTGGCTATTAACTATTTATTTGATCCAGTGATGGTAACCTATGGATTTAACTTTATTGTTTAAGAGATAAACTACTTATATATTCATTGTATTCAAGATTTGCATTTGTCCCTTAACTTGTGAAGCAAAAAAAAGTTCGCCTCCATTTTGAAGCTTTTCATCATGTGATCCTTGAAGGAAAATCCTTGGGATTTTGGTTGATTGGACTCAAAAAATACTTAAATTTCTTGATTTTTATATTTCATTGTATTTTTTCTTAATAAGTTGATGGTTTAAAAAAAAAAAAAAAAAAAAAACGGAAAAAATTTATTTTTACAAGAACTGAACAGTGAATAAAGTTCAGCTTTTTTTTTATATGTAATGATTAAAGAACTATTATACTCACTAGATAATAGAAGTAATCGTAGTATTGCCGTCTGCGAGAATAATTTATACTATAACACTCCATGAGTGGCCGGCCACATTCTAGATTCGAATGCGAAAATCTCTCCAAGCTATTCCTATTTAAACAACGTGGGTGCTTTTTTTTTTCTTTTTAACCTAAAAGGAATCCTTTATGAAGTTTTGGCCGTTTTATCCTGAAACCTCCTGAACAAATTGCTAAAATGATATTTCTGGTTTTCGCAGCCATTCATGTAAAAACGTTTTGGTCTTCCTTCAATATTGTTGGTCTATTAATGAAACCAACAACTATCCGAAATAAGCTTATTGCAGTATATGCGAAACGTTATTACCTGACTTACTTACTGATGCGGTCTCATCCACTAAACCAAAATGTTTTGAACCCTTCTAAAATGTTAGTATATGTGTTCCTCGTTCCCCTTAAGATCTTTAGGTCCATCGATATTGATCCATCATTGGGAACCCCTGAAGTAAATTAATAAAAAAATTATGAAAAACTTAATTTAAATAGGATTCTAAGAAAAATTATCCAATCTAATGAATAATTGTAATAAGAAAAAAAAAAGCATATAGATATTTAACAGTGAACCTAAAGCTCCTGATTTATTTTCTTTATAATGTAGTTGATTATATTATGAAGCTAAATAGACTATTTTTATTTTACTATTTTTTAAATATATTTCCTTAACAATTCTAGATTGTACAAGAGTTTAGCTGACTGAGTGTCTCAGCAATATTACTCGCATCAAATACATGCAATTAAAAAAAAAAAATGGTTCCCCCATTCCGTTTTTTATTACATATTTAATGTCTCGCACTTTTATTGAAACATTTTTATGATAAAATTGTTTTAGGGGTTTCCAGAGAAACTATGACGTTATGTTTTCCTAAAAAAATACCATTTCATTATATTGAAATGCCACTTATATGTATATGTTAGTTATTAAGGATATTTGTTGCAAGAATTCGAATATGGAAAAAAAAAATCTCGAAAAGGTCTCAAACGATTTTTAAATACTTTCTTAAACATTCTAGACTTATGAAGTTCTATCAGTTTTAGTTTGTAATGTTCTTTTTTGGAAATTTGAGTTTAGGATCGTACTGGGGATGCCGTGATGTTAGCTGTTTCTATAAATTACTATTTGATTGAATTGTTACTGTTCCATTTCCCATATTATTGTTTTAGAGACATAAAATGAGTTGCAAAAATTCAAAGTTTAAAGAAGAGAACCAGCTTGTTTCAGCATTGCATAACTTAATTCATTTTATTAATCAAATATAACCATAACAATAAAAAGATGGTTCATTTTGGGAAAAGTAATTTAATTTCTTCAGACATAGAAAAAAAAGCTCTTCCATTGAAAGATATCTTTTCCAGATCTTATATTTCTTCAGGTTACAAAAAAAATTAAAAAATATAATTTTGGAAGCCGAGGCACAGGATTCTCGAGGGTTGCATTGATTGTTTTTTAAAAGCGCAAAAATGTTCCGAGTGAAAGTTGAGACATTCTGTACTTCGGTTTAAATATATTATAACAGCTTTAGTTTTTATCTTTTTTTTAATAGAGTTTAACTTGGAAATATACATTCCTTTCAAAATAAATATTAGTTCTTGTGCTTCCATTTGATTTATTTTCTAATGTTTTATCGCCAACAATTAATTACTACTTTGCTACACAATAGAGTAAAATAGTTTGCTTAGTTATCCTTTGCATTGAGTCTAGTCTATTACATTTAATATGCTCAGTTTATTATAATTGTTTTTTTATCACAAATTTTATTGTATTTAGCGAGAACAATCTTTATAGATAAAATTTTTATGTCTATTTAAGTGGCAGTGTAATTTTGAATTTACCATTCCTGTATTTTTTCTTTCCTTTTTTTTTGTAAAAAAAAAAAAAAAAGAATTTAAATTTTGACTTATATTAATATTTTTATTTTTACCCTTATCATTTATTATCATTATGGCCTTATTGTTTCAGAGAATTAGTGGGGAAGAAAATTCTTGATTAACAGATTCTAGTTCTAACCTACTTTGTCTATATTTTATGATGTGCTGCATTAGGATTATTGTAGGATACATAGGATTGTATAAAAAGGATTTATTACAAGATCATGCAAAACTATACAGCTTTGTATTTACTTTTTCCTACAAGTAATGGCTGGTTTTATTCCATAATTTTACTGAAACTATAAACGTCAACAAAGTAGAATGGCTGATCTTAAGTTTTTCTTTAAACAAAAAAGGCATGTTAATATTGTCATCATGGCAGAATTGTTGAAATTAACTTTCGCCGGAATTAAATATTCTGAATGTTAAAAAAAAAAGAATTGTTTCTTAGCAAAAGACCTGAATTCATGGACAAAATAACTCATGAATGAAAATTAACGAAAAAAAAAAAAAAATTTAAAATATTAATTCCGTTTGGGACATTTGGGATTGCGACATGAAAGTGTCCATTAATCATTGTAGTAAAAAAAACAACACATGCCTAGTTTTTATTTTCTCTAGTTTTTACGCGATTATTACTTACTCTTATACGTAGTAAAGAGGAAGTAATATGACCGTGTCAAATTTTCCAAAATTGAGTTTTCACCTTAAATACAGGTCTAGGTCCCCTGAAAATGAAAAGAATGTTTTTAGCTTATGACTATGAGAACAGAATATCTAAAAAAAAAAAAAATTACAGGAAGTTAAATTCTATATTCCGTTTAGAAGGCACCACCATCGCAACTGACACGAAACCTTTTTGTCTGAATCCGTCCGTCATAAGTGTGACTGTACAAAATGTTTTTTTTTTTTATCATTTTTGTATAGCAAAGTGGTTAGCGTACTGAACTCCCACGCGAGGACCTGGGTTCGTGTCTAGCTGTGCTACTTTTAGATTTTTTTCTTCCTAGGAGCCTCTACAGCTCATTGTCCGGTGAGGGACAGTGTTGTCTGCAACGAGATAACACTGTCCGAAGGCCGGCAGTGTACTGAGAAGGCGCCGGGCCTTAAATTAAAAAAAAACAAACATTTTTGTCATTTTTCTCGAAAACAGCTTCATCGATTTTCTTTAAACTTCTTGTACACACAAATAAACCTCATTTACATAGTACATAATTACATATAAATGCCCAACACTTTTAACATTTTCTTCCGGGAAAATTGATTTTTGATGTTGTTCTGGTGGAGGTGTAAAATACTACTGCGCTGTAAAATGTATCGTTCTTACTATATAAACATCAATATACATTAGATGGCAGCATTGATAGATAGGATTCCAAAAATTTGAAGAAAAATCGGTTAACTGGAGGGGCGACTTTATAGAATATGGTTTTGTTTAGAATTTCTGTTATCCTGAAAATGGGAGGAAAAAAAAAAAACATCCAAAATCAAATATATTTGTGTAATCCTTAAATATTTTATTTTTATAATCCTAAATATACACCAAATAACTTTCATACACATGAAATTTCATCATTTGCAACAAATACACTTTTTGTTTTTGTTTTATTAATTTATTTATATATTTATATTTTTCATGTTTACACTTCGAATAAATATACATAACACTTAAACTTACCAAACCTACACAAGCATACTTTTTTCTTTTTCTTTTTTTTTTTAATTATGTTTAATTAAATTACAATTTCATAAAATTAGAAAAAAAAAAAAAAAATTGGTATTGACTTTTTTTTCTAAAAAAAAAATTAGTTTTGTTCTTGTTTTACAAATTATTATTTTTTATTACACAATTAATATAAAACAAAAAATTAATTCTGTACAATTAAATAATGCAATTTTAATGAATTATAAATTTTTTTTCTATATTTTTTTAAATATATAATTTTTTAAACTAAACAAATTTGGCTTTAAAAAGGAATGATATATAACATATTAGGTAAATTTGTCTTTAGACCTTTTTTTTTCATTTTATTTAAATTTCATTTAAATTAAACATTATACAATTTTTATAATAATTTTTTATTTAAGAAGCTTTATTTAATATTGTATATATATTAACCTCTGATTACAATTTTTTATATTAAAGCTTCCATAAATCATAATAATAATAATAATAATAATAACATCGTTCATAAATTTCGTGGTACAATTTATTAAATATATATGTACATACATATATATTTATTTGAAATAATAATACACAATAATTAACGTAACTTAATATTTTTAGTTTTCCTCTTAAAAACTTTTATTAAACTAAATAACATGAGATTTTTGTCTGTTTTTTTATTTTGTACAACACTTTATTAATCTTTAAATTTTTAATAAATAAATTCTGACAAATACTAGGGAAAATATAAAATTTTCATGAAACTTAAATGATTTCAATTAAAAATTAAAGATTTACAAAATGTGTGCAGCACTAATAATTTTTTATTTATTTTTTTCTCATATTTCTTATTTTTATATTTTGAACACTTCATATTAATAATTATGAGAGTAAATTAGATTTTTTTTTTATTATATTGTCTCTTATAGATTCCCACAATATATATATATAATATATATGTATTATATCACTTGTCTTATTCAAAATTTTCGTTTATACATTAATCCATTAATTATTAATAATATCCCTTGTAATTTTTTGTTTGTTTGTTTCAATAACTTCAGTTCTAATCTATTTTTTTTCGTTACTTTTTTTTACTCTTAAAAAAAAAAACTCAATAATTGCCCCCTTTAAAAAAAAAAAACCAAGCTCTGAGGGGGTGTACATGGAATAAAAGACTTCATCAAAATAATATTTCAGTTATTAAAGTTGTCGAATCAGATCTTCATTATTTTAATTTTTTTTTTTTTTTTTTTTTTTTTTGAGGGTGCCCGAATTTGTTCTTCTTTCCTAAATTCGCCTCAACATCTAGTCTCATATAATCCACTTCTTCCAATATATCTTACCCATTTTATTACATCATGATCTGAATAATTAAGTTTTGGTTCGAATACTTTTAAATAACGTACTTTAAAACCGGATGGTGCAAATGGTACCTGAAATCATACAAATAAATATATACAAAATTTCATATATATATACTCTCATTCAATCGTCACTCATTTAATAAGTTACTGGAAGCGGAGAAAGAAATTTTATGCCAGTAGGATTATTATGTAAGAGAAAAAAATGGCAGTATATATTTCCATATATGGATGTGAACGTTGTTGCATAAGGTTAAAGAATCCGAGACATGTCGATTGTTTGCAAGCAGAAAAAAAAGGCGATATTTAAGAAGCATTGAAGGAAAACCTAAGTTCGTCCGTATAAAAAATATCCCGGCAGAACCCATTCTGAATAGCGAGCCTTTGTCACAAATTAGGAAAATTACGTCACGAGATTGGAAAAAAGTAGGATATCTAGGAAGCAATAGAAACTAAGAAGAATTACGAGAGATTGGAAAAGATTCATTTGGCGCGACAACTGTAGAAAGCATCATACGAAAAAAAAGTCACATGGGCAGAAGCTAGAAGCAAGGTCAGTAATTAGATAGCACTGGTGACCCCTCTACACCGTGAATTAAAAGTAAGTAAGCATTTGTCGTTAATACTTCTCCATATAGTACTAATAACAATCTAAGGGCACTGTAGAGGGAATTCTAAAACCCTAGAACTAGCATAGATTTTTACTATTATTTTATATAATCTACAGATCTACTTCTGCTGCTGACCGAGAAGGTTAATGCGAATTTTCGATATCAAGTTTTAAATACAAATAATATTTTGAAATATCCTGAAATACGAAACAAAAAAATATTTTTAACAAATTCTCATAAAAAGAAAATGGAAGCAAGAAGCTCGAAATCCGTGTTTAGTAAATAATACCATAGATTCAACACAAATTTTGTCACAATATATCACTCGAAAGTATGATTTACTGATTCCCCACCTTGTTTTTCGGAGTTTTCTCGAAAACGATTTTCCTGTGAACTAAAATACAACTACGATTTTCCTGGAAACATTTTTCAGGAAGCTGATTTTTTTTAATGAATTCAAGTGTTCCTTTAAAGTGCAACTGCATTATAATATAGGGATCTAGCATCAATCAATCTAAATTCTTTAAATGAAGTGTGATTTTCAGATTGTTTGGTTTTCATTTATTTTATTTACTGATAAACGTTCTTAACGATTTCCTTTAAACTTCGGAATGAAATTGCAGATATATAAATTAACTTATTATTTTTATTTGAAATACTTTCCAGTAAATATTGATTTTAAGTAAATTCTGAGTAATCTGCTTCTTAAGGCTATATTTATAACCTGCCTTAGAGGTTTGGCTAGGGACAATACTTTACTCTAAAAATATTTAAAAGCCAACAATTATACCTTTACCATTTGAAGCATACCAGTATTTACTAATGGGGGAAAAAATGTTTTAGTAAAAATACAGATTTTTAAAATTAATCGTTTATAATATTGAAAATATAATCATATAATATTTTTTGAGCAACTTTTATTTCAAGCATTGTGTTTTATATTTCAGAAGTTAAGGTCTTTAAGAACTGAATACAACAAATAAAGCATTTTATAACATTTATTGTCTTAAGCCTTCATAAAACGTTCCTTCCATTCCACCACCTTACCTACATCACTCTGCACGCAATAATCGATCAATTCTCACATCCATATCATTCATTACATTATATAACATATTGCTTTCTAGATCCATAGTTTTTAAATTTTCTTAGAATAAAAAATTTGGTGTGAAACATTCACACAACTATAAAATGACAAATTTTCTTAAGCTTCAGATTTTACACATTTGTCTAAACATTAAATATAGAAGTAGTGGGAGACAAGCACCTACTAAGGTAGCTTACTAGTATGCTACTAAGGTAAGGTATGCTTACTAAGGTAGCCTACTGAAGTATGATTACATTATAGTCCTGCATTGAGCGCCATCAATATTGAACAAACTAAATAAAATTTGTAATTTAATGTCACAAATTCTGCACAACTTAGAAATAATATTTTTCGGGAAATGTTTCAAATAAATGTGATGCGTTATTGAATATATGGATGGGTTCGCAATGCCGGATAACATATGGGATTTTATCCGTCGTAGGCTTGCTTTTTTATAATGTTCTTGAACAGTTTCTGATTTTCATCCATCTTTAGAATAAGGCTATCAAGTTCATGTCGAGAATTGACTTCAACTTAATGTTTCTGTCATGCGTTACACTTGTTGATTGATAGCCTTACTCTGACGATGGATGAAAATCAGAAACAATATAATGCTACAACGGATAAAATCCCAGATGTTACGTTTATAATTGTGCAGTTGGTATTCCATGTTTAAATAAAACGTTACACAGTCGTTTTCAAGAAAATACCAAAAACTCAAAAAATTCTATTTTGTAAAATTGCACATCCAGTTAAATAATTTGCTTTAAATTTGGAATTCTAGCCATGTTTCTAATGTATGTTAATATTATTATATAGTTAGTGGAACCATATACCTTATACCTATGTGGCGCTTGATAAAACAAACTCGACGCTATTGTTCCCCCAAAAGTCCCCACCCCCAAAACAGTTTTTCCGGGAAAATGGTTCAAATAAAAGTGTTAGGCATTATGTGTATAAATAATATAAGAAGTTTAAGGCAACGTTAATAATAATTCAGTAAAGTCGCATTTGCGGTTGGTTGATTTCGCCATGAACCTTCTTGTTAGCCAAAAAATACATAAATAAAAAATCTTACCAGATGATTATATGTAACAGATGGGTTAACAGTAAATGAATGATATGGGTTAACAGATGATTCATATGTAAACATATGAACTAAAAGGAAAATAAAAATGTAAACAAAATTTTATTCTATTGCGATAATTTCATACAACACAACATATTAACCGGTACCATACATATTTGTTACACATCTACATATTTGTTACACATCACACACGGAAAACAAAAAATGGATATGGAAGTATTGAAAGATGATAATTTAATTGATATTTTGAACGTAGCGCAAATGTATAGTATGGAACTATGGATAGATACTATTGAAACTAGCAAAGGTAAGCATGTCAATTTTCAAGAAGAAACATCAAGCAAACTTGAGGGTGGTGACAGTGAAGCAACAGCCAATGAGAAACATGGTAATGATTTTTCTACAAAATCTAACCTATCCATGATCTCTGTTGAGAGCTTAAAATCTAAAAAATCAGTAAGTGAAACGAAAAAGAGCAAAAAACAAGAAACTAAGCATAAGAAAAAATCCAAAGACACAAAAGCACTGAAGGCAGGTGGGCAAAAAAAATGTATTTATACACTAGAAGCATCAACAGGCGATTATATATTTACAAGTGGTTTAAAGCCGTTTAGAGTTAGATTTAATATCTTAAATAGAAATGTAACGCTAACACAATTGGATTATGATAAAATATTTCAAATGAAACAAATGCTACAAGGTACAGCAGCCGCTGGATCTGAACCATCCGTTATGCCGCCGGATAATGTTTCAATCGTATCCGGGCATGAGGATTTAGATAAAGAAGCACTAGAAAAATTAACACCTAGTATGGAAAAATTGACAAGTGCTGAAAAAGAAACAAGCCCAGAAAAATTACCAAGTGCGGAAAAGATGCCAACTGCTGAAAAATCAAATATTAGTAGGCGAGCAAAATCAAAAAAAAGTCTATCTCAAGCGCCAGAAAAATCATCAAGTACTCCAGGAAAAAGTGGAGCCAGAAGTGAATCGCCAGGAGTTTCTGAAGTATCGACCAAAATGAAAACTGAAGACTTAACAAAACTACTTAATGTTTTCAGAAAAACACAAGAATGTGACTATAAAGTAAATGTGGATGAACTCAGTGAAATGTAAGTTTATGAGTAAAATACTTATTTTTCAAAAGACCTACTTAGGAGCACCTAGTAGGTGCCCTAATAGTAGGAAAACCTAGTAGGTTTTCCATACTAGGTGTTAATTTTTTTTTGTATCTAAAGTCAAGTCAGTTACAAAGATTTCTTTTTATTTCAATTTCAAAATTGCTTTGACAAATTTTCTCCACTCTTTAAATTTTTATATTTAATTTCGAAAACTGTCGAGGTTTTTGGTCGTGAAGAGTTTATTAAAAAGATTTAAAAAAACAACAATCTTCTTTAGCTTTCGCTAAACATTTTGGGATTGGTTCGGGAAATATAGAAGATGGGAATCATTCCCGAAACTAAGAATTAGATAAATCTAGGACGATTGTATGTTTTTATTAACTGAAGTTTTCGAAATTATAAACACAAACAGAAGGGTCGAACATTCAAGTTCATAGTTTAAATTTTTACTTTAAAATTTTTATTTATTGTTATAAATGTAAGGCAGAGTTGTCGCTGATATTCATCGGATTGAAACTAGATATTCGTTATTAAAACTAAACCTTTAGTGCAACAGCTTATGAATGTCCAAAGTTTGATACAAGGAGATTTTATTGGGAGCATGTGATCAAATATTGCATTATGATCCCCATCAGCATTTTGTTTAGCATCCGAAAAAACCAAGGTCCTCTATTAATTAACAGTTTCTCACATTTATTTTGTTCCTTTTAACAACACCGCTTAACTTAGTCTTCTTGAATTGACAATTCTAGCGCACAAAAAAAAAGTGTTAGCAACTCTTGTCTAGGGGAAAAATGTTGGTAAAGTCACTGTCACTGATGTAGTATAATAATGGCCTAAAGAAAAAATAAAAATTGTCTTTATTATTAAGAAGAAAAAAAACATTTAAGAAAAGTAACTGCCATACCAACATTATTTACAAGTTTTTATTTGCAATTTCTTATCGTCTGTACTTGGATGTTGTTCAATGTTCAGAGCGAAGCAGAGAGATGAAAGTGCAAGCGTTTCGATGATCGGTGGGGGAGGGGGGGGACTAAGGGAGGTTAAAAGACTTCTGTCCAGTGTTAACTAAAATGACTTGGTGTAAATAAATCTGAACAATAATATTAGTCAGACCATGCTAACGGTTTCTCCATAAGGTCACTGCAAACTTAAGAAAAGCTAAAACAGCTACAACGATGAGATGGTGCCTGGAGATGAAGGAAACCACTATACAACTCTGAGAAGTTCAGAAGTCTGAGGAACACGGGACTTACCAATAGAAGACGTATAGCTTCTCCAAATTGTACCAGATCATGAAATTTTTAAAAGAAATAGATATTAACTAACAGGATTTTTGTGATGAAGAAGTTCTGAGCTAGGAACCAACAGGGAAATACAACACAACTGGATTGGTTAATTAGAGGGATGTTTTCCCTAATTCTGTCAAAATTCTCAGAATGAATTCAGTCCATCTTCGTTACCACATCCTATTAGGTTCTGGCATAATAATTAGCCTGCACATATATACAATAAATGGCTACAAAAACAATTTTACTATTAAGATCTTAGAAAAAAATAATAAACAATATTCCTAGAAGATCTATTGTTGATCACTTGTATGCATCCACATTGGTGAAATTCAGAAGCGTCGATAAAGTGTGCCAGAAGTGGAAGTGAGCCTATAGACAGGCTAGTACAAAGTAATTGTACAAATCAACTATCTCTGCAGGCCATGGATATGAATGCTGGGGGTTCAGGGAAGTGCTGTTTGGTGTAGTTAGGCTTCGTATTCATATTAGATGCCAATATAGCCGCTAAAGAAATGGCAAATCTAATTTCTCCCATTGAGCTTTAAACCTGGACGCGAGATCTAACTCGGAGAACGGAGTTTTGCATACGAAATACTGGGCTTATTACTACAGTAAAATACAGAAAATTTCAAACATTTCTTCAATGTCTTTCACTCCAAATTTACTCAATTTTCTATTTTTTATTTTACTTGACTTAAAGTCCTTAAGCAGCTGATCCCTAAAAATAATGCAATGACACTTTAGAGAAGAGCCCATCGTCACATCTTTCTCCCCAATTCCCTCCTCTAATCAATTTTCTCGGAATAATCTTTCAAATAAAAGTGATTGCCTTCATATAGTAAGTATATGCTATGTTTAATGAGAATTGTTAGAAATACTTTCGGAAATGAATATTATATTTAAAGCATAAATTTATAAATCAAGGATTGTCAATTAATTATTGACATGCTTTAGGTTTATATTAATAAGTTTAATTCATAAATTTACATATAGCCCCCCAATTCTATATTCCGAAAAATTAAAAAAGGTTTTTTTGTCAGAGTGGTTGATTTTTTTTTTACCAGATGACCTACTGTTGATAATCAAACAAAGATACGTTATTAGAAATAAGCTCACTTTTAGAGCTCATCCAGAAGCTCCCTAAGAATCAATTATAAAGAAAAGAAAACTAACTAATGTAAACATTATTCCAGCCTTGAAGAAGATGCATTCGCTCCACAAAATGAGAACAACATGAAGAAAGGTTGTAGTGTAACGGCGGCCATGGCACCTATGTGGGTAATACGCGCTATACAATGTGGAACAATACCACTTACAATTGACAGATTTGGCGGAAGAAAAGAAGATGAAGGTGATCCTATAGGATATGCCTATGTTAAAATACCATCGGAATGGCAAGAAACAGTTTTACATGCGGCTACCAATCCAAGAATAACACCTGTCACCCTGAAGGTATGTAATAAAAAATCTGGTGTGAAACAATCACCACACGACTTTTCTCTTACTGCAGTACAGAATTATAACTGATAAATTTTCTTCAGACTTATAATTTTCACTAAATCATTATTGGTCTTCAATTTCATATCAATGGGAGAATCTAAATTTAATAAAATGACGACTTGTTTGAGGAAACATAACTTCCTCCTCTCCTCCTCTAATCTTCTTTAAATGAACTTTCTCGGAAAAATGTTTGAAACAAAACTTAAAGGTCCCCCACATTCATGGTTAGGACCATATCAAATTTCAAGAAATCCGTCGGGTGTTTTTATGGAGACAACTGCAAAAAACTGTTCAGTAAAAATCCAATTCCGGTCAACCGATTTTCTTCAAATTTGGAATTTTGGCAACACATTTACCTCTAATTAATATTATTCAGATGATAGAATTGTCTAATAAACGGAGATAGTACTTTATGAGAAAACATTATTTACCTCTTTCCCAAAATGGCGCTTTAAATGAATTTTCCCAGTGAAATGTTTCAAATAAAAATCATAGCTCTTTAGTATGTGTAAATGATATTTATATAAAATGGGTTTAAAGAAAAATCGCAAAAAAGTGGAAAAAAACCATCCACTAAAGTGGTACTTCCGCTCGAGGAATTTTGTCGCGATAACTAAATGTCGGATCCCACGGTGATACCTAAACGGAATATATCAAGTTTGGATTTTGTGTGATTTTTCGTTTTCGAGCTATGCTGTTCACATACACATACAGACAATTTTCTAAAAACCACTTTTTTGGACTCAGAGGACCACAAAACGTGTATTTTCTGTGAAAACTCGGGACGGAAAATTTGACACAATTACAATAATACTTCCCACATACTAGGTCGAAGAGGAAGTAAAAATTATGGGAAGGGGTTAGATAAACATCATTATCATCATAAAGGGGCGGGATTAGCTTAAGTGGTTAGCGCGTTGGACTCCCACGCGGAAGTCCGGGGTTCGAGTCCAGTGCTACCCTTAGATTTTTTCTTCCTAGGAGCATCTACAGCTCACTGTTCGGTGATGGATAGTGTTGTCTGTAGCGAGAGAACACTGTCCGGAGGCCGGCAGTGCACTGAGAAGGCTCCGGGCGCTAATGACCATAGATGTTGAAGTGCCTTAAATTAAAAAAAAATATATATATATCATCATATGGTGATCATTATGCTTTTGGCGAATCATAGATCCTTCTCTTTAAAAATATTTATTTGCTCACTTTGTCGTTAAATTTTTAATTATAGGAACACTATTTTGTATAATAGGTACTTATAAATTGATTATTCATAACTTCAGTTCAGCTGAATATCAAAAACAATAATATTAATTTTAATGAATTATAGTACAAATTAAAACCTATACAATGCCCTACCTTATATGGTAAATACATTGGGAATAAAATTTACAACATGAAGAAGCATTTCAGAATGGCCGAAATGTTAGATTTGATCATAAATTTATAACAAAAACAAAATAAATTAATTGAACAAGTCTACTAGCAATGATCAGTTGTTGACTGCCAGAAATGCTGGTACTTCATAAAGAACTAACTGAATTTAAATATCTATATATTGTATATATTAAAAGAATATTTCTTGCCACCATAAAGGGTATAATAGCTTCTTTGTTAAAACTAATAAGGTTCCTACTGCTAGGAATTTAGATATATATATATATAAATGTAGATGTGGTTGATTTTATATATATATATATATGAAAATATAATATATATTTATATATATATTATATATACATATATATATAATATTATATAATATGAACGTAGCGCAAATGTATAGTATGGAACTATGGATAGATACTATTGAAACTAGCAAAGGTAAGCATGTCAATTCCTTTGACATGAAAGTCAAAGGCCCTTGATATAAAGAGGTGGAGTCTAGGTGAAAGATAAATAAATAGGAAGTTTATAAAAAATCGTTGGAGAACAGTTTTCAAGATACTTGTAAAAAACTGAAAAAAGAAGAAGAATAAAGTAGGTTGATGGAATTTGACAGAAACTTTCGTGTCAAATACGGTAATGGTTTCTAAACGAAATACCAAGTTTCAGTTTCCTGCGATTTTTGTTTTTGAGATATTTTGTTCAACATCCGCTAACATTTTTTTTTTTTCTTGCTCAAATCATCTCAAAAACATGTATTTTCATTGAAAATTCAATTTCGAAAATTTGATATAATCCCAATAATCAGTAGATATTGTAGATTGTTTTAGGGGATTATTGCACTGCGACCTGAAAGTTCTATTCTGCCCCCAATAATCAGTAAGTAAACGTAAAAACAAAGAGGTCATCTCATTTTTATCTATTCCATATTTTAGTTTATTAATATATGTAAAATATTCATTGTAGGTAAGTAATAAAATAACAATAGAAGAGAAACCGGACAACAAACCTGTAGGAACTATAGACTATACATTAATTCTAACTTGCTACGCTGGATGTATAACATCAAATGGTATGCCAACGTTTATTGGATTATGTGTCTCACTAGCAGAAGGTAAAAAGACTGTTTGCCATAAACCAATGATCCGTGATAATATTATTCTACATTCACTTAAAAGAAAAGCTATAGATGAAGATTATGAAAAACTATTTAAAGCACATCCATTCAAAATGCAGAAAAAATGTTAATAATTTGTCAGTAATAATTCCATTTTCAATTTGTTTTATATATATTAAAAAAAAAAAAATATTTCCTTACTTTAGTTTAATTTTATAACATCGTCTGTTAGTCTATTTCTAAGTTTTGCACCAATTTGTGTATTCTATAAGTTTTTATCTAATTTATCATTTCGTAAAAAAAATCTACACTATACTTTTATTTCTTATTTTATTTACAAATCAGAATATGGCTAACTCCCCAAGAGCTTTGCACCTACAGATTAATGGTAAATGATATGTTCTTCATAAATCTTGGTAGAGTCGCGGTTTCAGTCTTCTAGATGGAGTGGGTTCGCCTATGTAGTGTGGAACGTTGAGGATAGAGTGTCTGTTAATTTGATCATGTGTATGTGAATATCTGTAACGTCTAGTGCTCTGTGTATTTGTGTGTTTCTGGTGAACCAAGGGGCTCTTGAAGCAATCTGGAGTATTTTATTTTGAAATGTCTGTAGTCGTTTCGTCTCTGTGGTGCTTGCTGTTATCCAGAATGGGCAGGCTTATGTCAATGTAGTCTGAAGAGCGTTTTGAAAAGAAGTACTGTACAACAGTGTTTGAGTGGGGTCGGTCTGTTTCTGTTAATAAGTGGACATCACTGTTTCAGTCGGGTGTATGCTTGTTGTAGTATATTGTTGATGTGTAGTGTCAGGTGAGTCTTGTGGCAACGATTACGCCAAGATAGCGCACTCCTTGGTCCTACTGTTTCCAGGATATTTCCTAGTTGTTTAATTTTAATCGCTGACGGTCTTCATTTTGGAATCTACGAAGGGAGAACATTTTTGCTTCCGTTTTAGTGTTGCTGAAATCTAGACCGGCAAAATAGCCACAACCGATCTTCTAGGTCGCACTGAATTAGACCATACAGCTTATCTGAACTGTTTTTAATCATCAGAATATAGCTTGCAATAATATAAGGTAGTTACGTTATACAATAGTATGACTTTATTCAGTTGCAATTTATACTTTTGGATTATCATATGCATTTTACAGACAAGACAAATTTCCTTTGTAAACCAATAAATAAATAATAATAATAATATACTGTTTGCGTTTTACTAGTGCATGCAGAGGGAGTCTGTGGGAGAATGCGCTTAGGTTACTCGTAAAGCAACGTGTCAATGCACACTGAACCAAATGGAAAAGTGAGCTGAGGAAAAATGCTACAGCTGCAGGGCCTTGCTTCTTTACGAGGAAAAGTTTTCTCTTCTACTTGGACTTTGCCACAGATCCTTTTTGTGGGTACTTGAGAAATAGTTGTTTTTTTTTTCAAGTTTGGCGCGGAATTTGTTGAACAAACTTAGAATAAAAAGATAGCTCTAACAAAACATAGTCCTGCTTCTTACGTGGTACGATGTAATCTCTTTCCTACTGGCATAGACTCTGATGAATTGTTCTTACTGAAATATCAGGAAGTGCAAAATTCTATCTCGCGCTCTTACTTTCGGGTCCTGAACTTGGACCTTGGGCTGGAGGTGTTGAAAACATAATGGTAATTTCTTGTTTTCCCTTGTCATGTTGAACCATGTAAGGCTAAATCTGAGCAGCACAAGAGCTCAGGTAGCCTAAGAACACCCTTGAATAAGCGCCCTGATGAGATTAGAAGGGCCTTGGTGATATTGCATTGGAACGGAATTTCTTCTTTATTTAGTTGTGAACAGATTATTTGACAAATAATCCACAAAGCTACGCAAAATGTCTCTGATGCTTTCCAGCTCTGCGGAACCAACCACCACCACAACTACGCAAAATATTGTTGCCACGTGACTCTATCACGCAGTAACGAATGGAAAATATAATTAACAAGAATCAATTTGGTCGTGTTCTACATAAATGAGTAATGGCATAAAAAACAATTACCTCAAAGTTCATGGAGATTGGTGGTCGAGTCCACTTTTTCTTAGTATCGGTTTCAAGAAGTTCAATTTCCGCGGAAAGCTGTGTTTCCTTCATGCCAGCCATTCTTTTAATTCTGAAATAATAATAATAATAATAATTTTCTTTAATGAATGCAAAAACATATTTCACAAGTAATGCAAAATAAATAAATAAATAATAATAATCTCAACTCACTTCCAAACAATAGCATTCTCTGACGCTTTATACTTGGCTTTACCCTTGAGACAGATCAATTGAACACCTGAAGTATTGAGTGGTGTCGGAATTTTAACTTCCATTTTTTGTCCAAGTAATGAAGGTTTAAAATTTGACTTCAATACTACCTTCACTTCCATTCTCGTTCTACCAACTTCTCGTACAAGTGGAATCACTCTGAATGGTAATGAAATATCCTTTGTTGTACGATACCTATAAAAAGAAACCAAAATTAATTGTATTTGATTTTTGTTTTAACATTTATTTATATTATTTAAAGTCTTACAAAACAAAATGCAATTAGTAAATATGATTGGTGGCTGAATCTGGCTTGAGGAAAGTGGCTAATGCCACGCTTGTTGGGCATGATGTTTCTCTTCCTCCAACATTAGATCCCTTGACCAAAAACGTCTGGGAGGATTCCCAATTATGGTTAGGGAGAACATTTTGTAATATGGTTGTTGTGTGTGCCTTGCTTGTTGTGGAATTTTTTGTAAAGTTGTTGTGTCAGGTCATTGAGTTACTTGTTTGTGACATAGTAGGAACTATGTCCCAACATTCACATAAAATCTTGAAAAATCCATATTAGGCCTTATAGATTTGTAAATGTAAACTATGTTTTTCATGTCTAATTTAGACCGTTTATTGAGTAAATGTTAAATAAGAAGGTATAGAGTTTTCATGACGTGTTGAGTTTTCGTTACGTGAGTGTTCCATATAAGGCGCCTACCTTAGTATTAGCCAAGATAGCGCGAATATATTTCTGGTAAGGTATGGGTGTATTGTTTAAGAACCGGTCGGACTGTCTGATCTAAATATTACGTGTATACATTTCGATTGATTAATTTTGATCTTCCAGAATTTAAGATGTTCTTTTACGAGATTTACATGATCTTGTAACTGCAAGGATGTCGTTATGAACTGTGTCGTCTTCGTTAGTTGATTTAGAATGTCCATTTTTGTTTCAATTAAAAAAGTACAGGTCATTTAAATATGAGCAATAACCTCATTAGTTCAAATTCTCCATCTGGTGGGATGAAACTTATTGAATGTTCAGTTTCAAATTTAGATAATTTAACACATTGATGGAACTGGCAATCATCAATAACTACTACTGGTTTTCCAGAAGCTCTTGCAGCATCATCTCCCCCTCCGGCCACTGATAGACCTCCACTTCCGGCACCACCTCCTTTTCCTTTACTGTCCATCACTATCTTATCATTAATACCGAATTTACATTCTGGCATTCCTGACAAATATGACTTCATCACTACTTTTCCAGCAACATGAGCAGACAATACTTGTCCTATAAAGAAAAACAAAAATATGTTGTCAATATTAAATATGTTATGTTAAATATGACCTCGAGACTTTCTAACGAGTAACTAAAGTTATAAAGTGCCATATGTTTTTTATGGAGTCTCATTGGTGGATGAGTTCTCCATACAAGTGTCTCATGTGATTTGCTTTATCTTTCCCTACATTTACTATTGCATTTATATACAGATGTAAATTACTAATAAATGAAAACAAAAATGTTATTTGGTAATTGAAAATATTTTTGTTTATTGAAAGGGTCCATACTAACCGGTATATTAGATAAACTAAGGGTAAATGTGAAAAATACACACCTTAGAAGGGTTCAGAGAATAAAATCTAACTAGTAAAATATGTTCAATTATTCAAAGAAGAGCGTAAAATAGAGTACCTATCCTTATATTGTGGAATAAATTTAACATTTCAATTACCATGCTTTAAACTTGTTTTTATTATTGAAAGTAGAGGCCTTTCCTAATGTGGAAAAGTCTAGCAGATATGACTCATTCTGTAAGATACGATATGTGGAAGTAAATGTGTACGGACATGCACCAGATTAGCCTTTAATTAGACTAAAACCAAAGTTGTGGGCACTAATCAAACTACCTTTTCAAAGCCTAAATGTGTATGTTCAAACGGAGGATTAAAACCGAAGGCTATAAGGCTGGGAAATATGACGATATTGACTAGTCAAATCCCAAGTTGACTGGTCCATTAATCCTTATATTCACAACTTAATAAAATGTGAACAAGGTAGGTGTTCCAAACAGAGAAGTTTCTTCTGATGTTATGTCAGAAGAGAAGTTTCTTCAAAGGAAGATGATTCTACTAAACCTTATTTTTAAGTGTCTAATACTGAATTATAATGACAATTAAATCTTTTCTATTAAATGCCAAAATTAAAACTTACCTTGAGGTGACATAAGTAGATTAACAAATTCCAAAACATCCAAGAATAACTCATTTCTTCGGTATTTAATACCTTCTCTTCTCCATCCAATCTGACCGGTTACCTGCGATGTTATTTGCGCTTGTTCTTCTTTACTCTGAGATTTTACCCCTTGTTGAGTTATAAATGTTTTCAATACTCCAGTATCTGAGTTTTGTGGATAGCCAAAGTCTAATATTTCTGTGAAGTAAGGACGTTAAATACTCAGCAATTTCAGGCAAATAATGAATGAATTAAAATAAATAGTTACCATCAAGAAGTTCATAAATGAGTACGAAATTATTTTTAATATTCTCTTCTGAAATTTTACCAAAATATGATTGCATTACATCTATAACTTTCAGAAGAAATTCAAATACCATTGCAGCATTTACATTCTGCTTTGTGACTGCTGCGAGCCAAATGTTTGCTCTCTAAAAGAAATAAAAGAAAAGTAAAAACATTAATATGATGCAACATTTTATTTTCAAATATATAACTTTTCCAATTATTATAAATTCTTCAGGAAGTAAATGTCCTACAATAAAATGTCAAAAATAAAAGTGAAAAGTTTGAACGACTACAACAATAGAAGAGGACATAACAAATAAAATTCTAATTAAGTAGTCTTACAACAAAATCGTGAAGGTCTATGTTATAAGAATGTTGGTAAATATGGTAAAAAATGATCCTTATATTGAACATATAATTAGGATAGAATAATGTGTTTAATAAAAAACTAATTTAATTTCAACTGTAATGCTCAATTGTGTATTTCATTTTTAAGCTAAAAAATTAAGTATATTGAAATTTTATATATAATCAGTACATCTGTGTATTGGATGCAGTCTAATGAAATCACAAAATACTAATATTTCAATATAATAAATTCATAAAATAAAGAAAATTTGTCATTTTGGAATTTACAAATACAAAATCACCATTTAAAAATGAATACTCAAAAATTTCGAATACTAAGCTCGTAGTTACAAGTAATTGATCTCGATCTGATATTCAACCCACGCCCACAAGATAACAAGTCTATGCTTTAATTTTACTAAATATAGTAGTGCAAGACTATGGAAAAGTATTCTTGTTTTGCCTCACGAATTCTACAATGAAATTAAATTAAGCAACAACTTTTCATTAATCTTTGTTCTACAACTTGCTCAAATTTGTCACAAAAAAGGAAACAAAATTATTTCTGGATTTGATGCATTATGAAATTCAAGCTGTACAAGAATAATATGAATAACTAGAAAAAAGCCTTTTTCCCTATACTGTGATGAAGAAACTGGCCACAAAATTAAAAAAGATTTGTAAGTTATATAGGAAAGTTTCTATAGGATTTCAAAAACTTTGAACTATGAATTACAATATGAGATAAAATTAAATATATGAACATACCTTAATATGAAAAAAAGAAGTTCGTGCAATATTAGTAACCGGAGATCTGACTTGTTGCCTAGCATGTATGACATTGACTCGAAATGCGTCCACGGCATTTCTTCCAATATCATCTCTATAAACTCTTGAAATCAGGACTTCTCCTTTGTGATTGTACACAAAGAGTCCACCAATCATCTTAATTTAACTATTATCCTGTAAAGGATGCCTGGTCACTTATTGTTAAGAATAAAAAAAAAACTAATAGAATTAAAATTCTAAAATTATTCTGTATCAATATTTTTTATAACATCGGTTAATTATATAGATGATGTACGACAATGTTGAAAACTATAACGTATATATAATAAAAAATTGCGAAGAAAGAGAAGAGCAGGAGCAGTATGCGGTCATACCGAACAAATTATGAGATTAATGATTTTTTCTCCGTTTCAAGTATCTGAAATTATAATAACTTTATTAAATATTACCTTCTGCTAACTGAGTGGATCCATTCAAGATTTAAAAACGACTTCCATGCCCTAAGAATTAGTAAAAAGTAGTTAACTCTGATCAATACCAACTCCTCCTACATATAAAAACGTGATTGGGATGGCAGGATTCAACTCATATAAGAGGGGAGATTTAACAATCAGTTTAAATTATATTAATGACGTTTGAGAAAGCCGACAACCTAAGAATAATTTTTTAAAAATAATTAGCATCATTAAATTTTTATTTTTATTATAATAAATAATTTTATTTTCTCACAAAAAGAAAGAATTTTATATTTTCGATGTTTCTTTCAAATTCGAGATACGTTTTCTTAGCCCTAATTTTCGAAAGTTGTGTTCAGTGTGGGTCGATCATGGCGAAGGACCGTTGATACCAATTTGTAAGAACTGTGATGAATTCATGTAAACAGCACATGTTTTTATACATATTTTACTAGCACGGATGCTTAAAATTTTTCCCAAATGCTTAAACAAGTGCTAATGGGATTGCGCGCTTGTTATTTGCTAGCATCGCGTGTTTGGACGTGTATTTGCTTTTTGTTTAAGAAACAGGTTAGGAATGTAAGTACAAACATTTTATTTATATACAATTTTATTTTCAATTTTGATAAGAATACTTGATATATGTTTGGAGTGGAAGTGAAGAGTGGAGCTGCTATGGCATATTTTATTCATGTAATCGAATATAACCTATATCAATCCCTATTCAACCAGCATATTTTCGGTATTCTTTATATTTATTTAAACTTTCATTATTTTTTGCCGTTTGATATGTTTATTTTTATTTCTGTTCCACTTTCTTAAAAAGTTTTAGTTTCCATTATTTTATTATATATTATTTCAAAAAAGGTCATTGTTATTGTAAATAAATGGTTATAGTATTTATTATCATGTTAGCATAGGCAATTCAGCCAATAACCAAAATTTTTGTAAACATGTAGTTAGCTTTCTTTCCAAACCGTTGGTTTAATTAAAACGTAAACACATTGATCATGTCTTTAAAGTGTGATGGGGAACTTGGATTATCGAATCATGTCATATTTGATCTATTTCAAAAAGCTTATTTTTGAATTTGTTTGGTGCTGTATTAGAGAACCAGAAATTTGGTTACTTGTTATCGTCATGATGTTTTATTTAATTATTACACTTTTTTATTTAACTTGTGTGTGCCGCTTTATTAATGTCCTAACCGTCATATTGTCGTATACTTTTATATTTGTGATCTCAGTGAAACTACCTTACGTTAATAATTTTTGTAATAACTACTTTAAGGTAAGTTTTTGTTTTTGTATTATTCAGTTTATTTAAAGTAATATGACATAAAATTTTGCTTTTTCTTTAATTAACAAATTGCTTTTGTAATCTATGTATTTTATAGAGTAATAGTTTATGATGTAATGGCTTAATGAACAAAAAATATAGTTCTATGAAGCATAGCTAAATCTGGGGTTTGTATGAATAATAAATTAATTTGCTATAAATCATCATTGTTGTATCTTGGATACTGGCACCAAATAGCATTGACTGGGGAAACTGAAAAAAAAAAAAAATAATTTTTTTTGTAGCATTTTAACCGTTTTTCCCGGAAAGGATTTATTTTATATCACGTAAAAATAATTTTTTACTAGTGAGTGCATTTTAAACAAATGTAGCTGCATTTATCTTCTATTTACTCTATGCTTCTCTAAAGGAAAATTTGCTGCATAAGCTAATAAAGCGTTTTAAGCCTTTGAAGCTGACACCTGATTCTAGAAATTGTTTTAGCAAATGGTATTATTGTTTACTTGGGGGGGATGAAGGTTATCTCGCCCGAGAGAATTGTTTTCGCATTTCCCCTGGATATCCAACTAAACGAACAATACCAGTCGCCAGCGCAGCCATTTTATACTGGGCAGAGCGACGTGGAATGGATGAATTCCCGAAGTCACGGGCATGAATTCCCATAAGAGAAAAGAAATTGTTTAGTCTCATTCCTTAGTTTCATTCGAATTTGCACTTATAAAGTTTGTATATATTGTAAATGTTTCTAGAAGATCCGGCCCCTTATTACCATTGTATGCATATAAAAAGCAAAGTAAAATAAAGTCCTTTGACCAATATGATTTTCTTGTAAGGATAGGTTGTGCCAGCGAGTTTACGAATGAGATTGCCAAGAAATTGTATTGAATAATGACTCATTTGTAAGTCTTCTTGTTTTGCTGGCCAGATTTAGCGTAGGAATATTTGACCGCTTGTGAATCTAATAAGGAATGATGTTCTGTCAGAAAGGAGCTTTTGATATTTATATGGTTAATGGTAAAACAAAACCAGACAATAAATATTAGGAAGCTATAAATATGATATACACTAAACAATCTTAAGTATGTCATGTTTTATAATTAATTGTTTATGCGAAATGGATTGTATCAGTCTAACCAAATTAATGGCTTAATTTTCGATTATTTATTTATTTTAAAATAAGTTTTGCAATGCATTTTAAGGAGTTTTTATAGTATTTGGCGAATTATCACTTTTCCGTTTGGTGATGTACGTTCTCTTAATCTGTAAGATTTTTGTATTGTTGCATTCGTGTCATATTTTCGAAATTGAGTTTGGCAATTAACTAATAGGGTTGTACAATCTTGTTAACCGAAGTACAGAGTTGTGGGAGTATATTTCTTAAATGTACAGATATCTCCACGTATGCAATATGAAAGCATCTAAATTTTTTTTCCTTCGCACCAGATTTTTACTTTCTCTTATTTTTTTTAAGTGTTAAACATGTTATGAGCTATATGTAATCCTTCTTATTGCTTGATTATATAATTTTTTTTTTATGTATATATAATTTATTTTGTAGTTGAAATAGAAAACAATAAACAAGAAATATTACGAGTAATAATTTAGAAATTTGTGCGCCCTGGTTGATTTTGTTTTTAATGTTTCATTCTAACAATACTTCAGAAGTTAGATGCCAAATAGAAACTCTGCCAAATGAAATATACAACATGACCTTCATTAATATTTTAAACATTTCTTACAATAATTATTTAATTTTTAACAATTTTTTTTTTTAATTCATTTAATTTAATAACATTAAAGGGATATTATTTTTATAGGAAAGAATTTTAAATTTTCTTGTGTAGTTTATTTTTATATATATATATATATATATATATAAATTAACGATATTTTT
Source organism: Triatoma infestans (assembly GCA_011037195.1). Lineage (NCBI taxonomy): Eukaryota > Metazoa > Arthropoda > Insecta > Hemiptera > Reduviidae > Triatoma > Triatoma infestans. The sequence goes on from JAAEAF010010538.1 coordinate 38,188, forward strand.
GCACATTTAATTTATTGGTCTTATTAGTGTCTATATTAATCCATATAACCCACTTTTCAGAAAGATATGAACCCATTTTAACTCAGCGTATGTATGTGTGGGAACAAAATATCACAACAAAAATCGCAGAAACTGAAACTTGGTATTCTGTTTAAATTGCTCCACCATTTTTATTATTTTTTTACGAATATCTCGAAAGCGGCTCTATTTCGTTAAATAATGTATAGTATCTCCAAACATAAATAAATACCTGCACTTTTATTTGCAACATTTCCTCAGGGGAAAATTGAATTTTTTGGGGGGGTTTCTAGGGGAACACTAGCGTTTAGCTTTCCTTTAAAGTACCAATGTACAATGTATGGTTCTACCACCCATATAATATTAATATAGATTAAGAAGCATTGGTACAATTTAAAATTTGAAGTATGCTAGTTTATAGAGAATCGTGTTTAAGAGTCGATTTGTTATGAACTTCGTATACTAATTGGTAGATATAAATCAATCACTTTTATTTGTAATATTTTTCAGAAAAAAAAAGTATATAGTTCTGCAAAATATGTGGCATTAAATTTAAAAAAAAATGTTATATAGGGTTGGTTCAATAGCTGTCCCTGAACTATAGTGCAATTATTTCTATATCTCCTACTTGTCCTCCCTCCATCGCTATATAGAGCTTGTAAGATAATCGTGTGAGTGTTTCACATCAGATTTTTTGCGATTTAAATTTTATAATTCAAATAAATAAATACAAAATTGCAGGATATCTAACGAAGGATATTATTAAAATAAATATCACAAATAACATTAAAAATAATTCTAATGAGACTGATGTCTCTAAAAAATAATTCTATTGATTCTAGTGGTGCCCAGCCATCAATTAGTTAATATTCACCTCTAACTTTGTCAACAGCATTAGTTCACCACGATTAATTATTTATATTCGGTTTCTTTTTTAAAGATGGATGAGCTAAATGTCTTAATTTTTTCTACTTTAAGGTATTACGGAGCCGGGAAGTGATAGGTT